>JADBJO010026310.1:0-22675 GCA_016801955.1 Conus betulinus | reverse complement strand
GGTGTCGTGTGAATGTGCGTGTGTGTGTTTGTGTGTGTGTGTGTGTATGTGTGTGTGTGTGGTGTGCGCATGTGTGTATGGGTGTGTCTGTGTGTATGGTTGTGTACTGTTGTCGTGTGTGTGGTGTGTTGTGTGGTGTGTGGTGCTGTGTGTATGGGTTGTGTGTGTGTGAGAGAAAGAGATTTTGACATTTCTTTTTTCTTATAAAAAAAAACGTTGACATTCTTTTTAAAAATGCTTTCTTAAAAATCAGTACAACCAACATTAATGTTAATCTGACAACAAATTTATTTGTGTGTGTGTGTGTGTGTGTGTGTGTGTGTGTGTGTGTGTGTGTGTGTGTGTGTGTGGGTGTGTGTTTGACGTAGATTCGGACCCTCAGATTCAGATTCAGATTGTATTCGTGCGCGCGCCTGATTCGTGCGCCCGATGCTCGCGCCAGATGCGTGTGTGTGTGTGTGTGTGTGTGTGTGTGTGTGTGTGTGTGTACGTGCATACATGCGTTGTGCGTGCCTGCCTGCATGCATGCATGCATGCATGCGTGCATGTGTGCACACATGCATGTGTTTATGGGTGTGTGGACCAGTTTTAACCAAAAACATTACACAAAAAACCTTTCAATCACTGAATATTAAGATACTTCCATACTAAAAGTCAATGCAAAAAAAAACAACTTATCAACATGAGTGGAAAAAAATAAGAAAGAAAAACTATTGTACAGATGGCTTTCACTCCGCCAGTCCCCAACAATATCAGACTGTACCTGTCTCCATAGGTCTGCTTCCTTTGTGTGCAGACATGTTTTAGCTGAAACCTGAGACACTCCCACTGACCTCATCATCGTCATCCAGCAGGAGGTCATCCTCAGCCTCAGGGATCTGCAGGATGGGTTTGTCCAGTCCAGGGAACATGAACTCCCACTTGGTGCAGTCTCCAAGGTCATAGCTGATCACCTGCACACGGGGCATATTGGCACTGTTGAGTTTTATTCACAGTGTTGAGTGTATGTACATTTATTTGGATGCTTGTTTTTTGTTTTTTTAGAAAAAAAAAGTTTCTCTTCTTTTGGGAATATCAATGTTGCACATTTCTGTCTAAAACATGAGATATCTCACAGATTACAACTGGACCTCAGTTTCATGCAGGACCAAAAAAAAAAACCTATAAAATGGAATCTCAGTGTCTGTAATCAAGGCAAATATTGACATCTCCTGATTATATCTATTCAACTATTCAAAAGATACATTTTCCTCTTTTTCTTTTTTCTTTTTTTTTGCTGGGAGGAGGGGGGGTCAAATAGTTATAGAGTTTACAAGTACCCCAAAGGAGGAGAGCTCACAGAAGATTTTAACAGTGACATATCCATGAGTCACACATGCTAATAATCCTTAGATACCATTAACTGGACAAAAACAAAGAAAGTAATAATGATCATAAAAGATAAACAACTGCAAATGGCAAAAAGAAACATACTGTTTATGATGTCTGTAATATGTAACAGAGGCATGTCACCTGTACTTCAGCGCAAAAACTCATCACCAGTGACAATGATTCATTTATGATATCTAACAGAGACGTGACATAATTGTGTAGGCACAGATGCTTCAAAATATATTTGAACTGTGTTGTTTGTTGTGACCCTGAAACTCCGCACAGATTCCTCTTTGTAGAGCATCTTCCTTTAATGGTGTGAGCATGTGTAAAGTGGAAAGAAACATATGCACATGCACACAAATATAATGTTCAAGTAGATGTTTATGTCTGTGAGTGCATGACAACATACGTGTGTCCAAAGCTGTATGTCAGCTTATTCTACTGGATATAGAGTTCATTGTTGGGATGAAAATTGCAAAGATTTACAGCAGTTGAAAGAACAGGAACAGAATGAGTACTGAAATGATGATAGAATGATCACCATTACCACTCATCTCAGAAAAGGCTTGTCAATAAGCAGAATAATCCAAACAGTGCAATCATCCACTTCTTCTGTAACAAATATTCATAGTCTTTCACATTTTGTAATATGTTCGATGGGCAGGGAACTCACAACTTGTGCTTTCAAACCCTAACCACAAAACTTAAAAAAAAAAATAAAACATATAAACAAAAAACCAAACAAACAAAGCCCAGTGACTAGACAATCTTAGACACCTACCCCGACACCTTCTGAGCAGTCCTGCATGTCGACCCAGTAGTTGACGTTGTTCCACACGGACTCGATGCCCAGATAGTTGGGGCTGGACACGGGATGGGAGAGGCCAGTGAAGGGCTCAATGAAGAAGCTCTCAGGTACCTCCCTCTTGCCAGACAGACCCACCAGCACCCAGGCATGCACACGCAGGCCATGCAGAGGGTCCGGAGGGGGCTTCTCCAGCTCCTGCGGTGGGGGACATAAAGGGTGAACTATGTGCTCTTCTGTCAGGTGATGGCTGTAGTACAGCTCACTGGGGGTAGCCAGATTAGGGCTGGCTCTATGACCGAGCATTTGGCACACAGAGAGACACTCATGCTAAAGTATACAAACATATTAAAAGTATTCACACCCATGGTTTTATTCACACAAACTCACATGCATACATACACACATACAAAAACACATGAAAGCATGTATACATAAATGAATTTATGTATGCACATATATCCACACTTCTTAGTACAATATACAGTAAATAAGCACAGTACCTAGATACAACCAGCCACAAAGGTGCTGTAGTAGTGTCAAAGGTTGCTAGCTGGAACAATACAAGTTAAAACCTCATCAGAAACATTTACTTGAAGAACTGTTTGCTCCTAGCAGGCTCTTACCCTGAGTCATTATTTGTGCTATGAACTCCAGTTGGGGAGAAGAGAGCCACATAATTTAAGACTAAAACCACACTATGCAGAACTTGCACACGCAGTAGGAGACAAGAACCACAACTTGGAAGACTAAAACAACACAACAGAAGACTAGAACCACAACTTGGAAAACTAAACCAGAACAATAGAAGACTACAACCACAACTTGGAAAACTAAACCAAAACAATAGAAAACTAGAACCACAACTTGGAAGGCTAAAACAACACAATAGAAAACTAGAACCACAACAACTTGGAAGACTAAAACAACACAATAGAAAACTAGAACCATGACAATGGAAGACTATAACCACACAATGGAAGGCTAGTGCCCTGACAATGGAAGACTATAACCACACAATGGAAGACTAGTACCAAGACAATGGAAGTGTAACCTGTTTGACACAGTCAGGTTAATAGTAATTTAATTAGTTTTAATAGAGTATAGAGTGTTCTATTCACTGTCATTTATTTATGTGGTATTTAGGAGTTTTAGAATATTTTGATGGTTATTTTGTTGTTCACTGTGTTATTTCGTTGTTCACTGTTATTTCTGTAAGATTTGGGTAACAAGACCTTTTCACTTCATTCTCATGTGTGAGTGAGTCAGCAAGTCAGTTGTTGGCAGGAAAGAACCTTGGTGCTAAATCAGTGCCACTTTTTCTGCCTTGTTCTATCGTCTGTTGTTTTTCTTTTGTACCTGATCCTCTAAATCATTATATTCTAACTGACTGTTCTGACATTGTTTGGAGTTGAGGTTAGTGGCATCTGATTTAACAAACAAAATTTATTTCCAAGTTTGCTGTATGAACAATAAAGGTCAAGTAGAAGGTTTTTGGATTTGTTTTCTGTGGGTAAAAATTGTGAACCTGGGTTACAAAAATGGGGGCTCGTCCGGGATCTGTAAGTTTGTTTTAATAATTGGTAGGCATTGATTTTCAAGAGATAATTGATTTTCTGTTGAGGAAAATATTTTCGTTGGGGAGATATTCTTTAAGCCAAACATGTCAGAAACGGGAGGTGTGTGGATAGAAGCGATGGAGAGGTGAATGGTGCAGAGGGAGAAGCAGGGACTGGTGGGAATGGCAGTGCCACTGCCGGGGCTGACCTTGCTGCCCTGCTGAGAAGGCTAGAACAGCTCGAGGAACTACAGATGGAAAATGCCCAAACTGAGGGAGCGATTAGCCAAGCAGACAGCATCACCAGCACCCGTGACAGTGCATGTCAAGGCACCAACACCTGCGCCTCGACTTGGTGTATTCACCGGATTGAAGCCGAAAGGCGGATCTGAGGTGCCGTTTACTGAGTGGCTTGAGAGAGTCACTCAGTATCTCCAGGAGGCTACAGATGAGGAAGAGGCCTGCCGTAGAGTAAAAGCAAGTTTAAGGGACATCACAAGCGTCCAAGTAAAGAACTGCACTACTGGAGAAGATGTAGTGAATTCCCTGAAGGCCGTATATGGGAATCTCGGCACCCCAGAAGACCTTTATGCCAAATTTGTCAAACTTCACATGGACAAGAAGGAAACTCCATCTAATTTCTTCAGCCGTGTGTGGTCAACCTTCTCGGAGCTGAATAAGGCTGAAAAATTCACCACTGAGGAGGCAAACATGAAGGTGTACCATACTTTCATGTCCAACATCTCCAGTTCTGACCACCTATTGACCATGGAAATCCGGGGTCATTTCGGGACCCCAGGCGTCGCTTCTCCTGATCCAGCCAAGGTTCTGAGACGCCTGAGAGAGCTTAGCGAAGGAGCAAGCAACCCACAAGCTCCCCCCAAAACCCATTCCAGTTGCTGCCATGGCTACAGCAGAAATCGACTATGAAAGACTGGCAAGCATGGTTGCTGAGAAGATGATGGCCAGCCAAAAGCAGGTCCACCCACCTGCTCAGGGAAGTCCATCTCCACGTGCCCCCAGAGGGCCCTGCTACAGATGTGGTGAAGTGGGCACACACTACAGGCGTAACTGCAAAAAACCCACCCAACCCAGCAAGGGTGGCCCAGGCGAAGAGGGAATCTCGGCCGTTAAACAGACAGCAGTTGCCGACGATGGGGGGTCGGTAACTGTAACCTCACCATCAACCCCATCCTCTCATCATCATCTTCACACCCTGAACACAGCCATGAATTGCATTGAACAGGGCCTGCATGTTCGTGATGTGACCTTGAGAAGCCCTCTTCTGGTGACACTACAGCCGGGACAAGAGATGACCTTGTCCGGGACCATCTCTGGGTGTGTTTCCTGCCGTACATGGTGTGAAGGTGCTTCAGCGACCATCAGAACTGTTACCTCCTGGTCTGGGTGTTTGTACTGACGTTGACGCTGGAAACATCAAGGTGACATTGTGCAACAGGGGCAGACACAACATAACCCTGGATCACAGAACAGTGTTTGCAGAACTGTACTCAGCCACAGGGAACAACACCGACTTGGAGGCCTTAGTGGGTCCTAGTCTTGAGACAGAGGCGACCATTGGGGACACTGAAGTCAACTGTCTGATCGATAGTGGCTCGCAAGTGAGCATCATGTCAGAGACATTCTACCAGATTAACCTGTCACATTTGCCACTGGAAGGACTGAATGCACACACTGAAAGTTGTGGGAGCGGGTGGAAGTGTTGTACCCTATTTGGGTTTTGTGCGTGTGTGTGTTTCCATGCCGAAGAATGTTGTGGGTGTGAGTGACAGTGTGAATGTATTGATGTTGGTGTGTCCAGACACAGACCTTTCTCAAAGAGTACCCGTGATTCTGGGCACCAATGCCCTGAAGAATTTTGCTGAACTGTCTAAGAGATTAGTAGGATCACATTTTGATTTTGATAATTCTTTGCATGTGTGTCCTACTATTGCTTTCATGTATCAAGACTGTTCCTCTCCTGATGATGGGAAAGTGGGCTCAGCTAGAGTTCGTGGTTCACAGGTTTTAGTTCCAGCTGGGGAGACTGTAGAAATAAAGTGCTGTGCTAAGGTGAACGTTTCCCAGCACACGAGATTCAGTCTTGATTCAGGAACCCACTGAAACTCCCTTACCAGACGGTCTCAAGGTAGTGGGTTGCAGAGCTTCAGCTGACTGCCTCACAGATGTCAGGGTTGTGGTGATAAATGAATCTGACAGCATGATTCTGCTCAGGAAGAATCAGGTGGTAGCTGACATATTTGTTTATCAGCATGAGTACGACATTAACAAGGTGGTGTCTGACCTTGGTCCTCATTCACCAGAAAACCCATGCATACTCTGGTAGTGCTCATGCTGAGAACTCAGGTCAGGGAGAGAACATCAAGTTCAAGTTTGGTGAAGCAGAGACCACCCGCCCTGATTGGTGTAGGCACTTTGAAAGTAGGCTACAGTCAGTGAAAAGCAGTTTTTGTGACAAGTGAGTTCGACATAGGTAGAGCAGAAACAGGTGATGTTTTTGACATGGAGATCATACCTGGTCCAGACATTAGGGAGAGAGCAAGACCTATACCCCCTAAGGACTTTGAAGAGTGTAGGCAACACATTAAAGGGCTTTTAGATGCCAAGATAATCCGTCCTTCCAAACTCCCCATTTGCTAGTCCCATAGTTCTAGTCAGGAAGAAGACCGGTGCACTTAGGATGTGCGTGGACTACCGGAAACTTAATGCTAGGACTGTCAAGGATAGCTATTCCATCCCAAAAATTGAAGACCTTCTGTTGACACTCAATGGGGCAAGGTTTTTTACCACTCTAGACCTCTGTAAAGCTTATTACCAAGTCCCAATGACGGAGAGAGCATGCAAATACTCGGCTTCATAACATCTTTCGGGTTGTTCGAGTGGGACCGACTCAGTCAGGGGTTAGCCAATGCCCCAGCATGTTTCCAAAGACTCATGGAGACGGTTTTTAGTGATATGAACCTGACTGAGCTGATCATCTTCTTGGATGACATCCTGATCCATGCTAAAACCCTTGAAGAGTTGGAAGAACGCACCATGAGGGTATTGCAGAGATTGTGCAAGTACGGCTTAAAGCTGGACCCTGAGAAATGCATCTTTGGGGCAACACAAGTCAGGCACTTGGGCTACATCATCTCAGAGGGCACCATCCGCCCTGACCCAGACAAAGTAGCTGCTGTTAGGAATTGGCCTAGACCCAAAACCGGAAGGACGTGAAGAGTTTCATCGGATTTGCCGGTTTCTACCGGCGTTTTATTCCAATTTCTCTTCGATTGCAAGACCCCTGAATGACCTGACGATAGGTTACGCTCCGGGTAACCGTTCCAAATCTGGAAAGAAACAAGGCCACTCACTCTGTCCTCTTCTGTTTCCTCGTCCTGGGGAGAAGCACAGGAAGGCTCCTTTAGATCACTGATTTCTGCACTTACCAGTGACTTAGTTCTAGGTATTGCTGATCGTTCCAAACCTT
This sequence comes from Conus betulinus, assembly GCA_016801955.1. Taxonomy (NCBI): domain Eukaryota; kingdom Metazoa; phylum Mollusca; class Gastropoda; order Neogastropoda; family Conidae; genus Conus; species Conus betulinus. The sequence continues at coordinate 15,448 of JADBJO010026310.1, read as the reverse complement.
TTGTTGTTCATTGCGATGCTAGTGGTGTGGGATTAGGTGCTGTTCTTTACCAAGAGTTTGCGGGCAAAAGCAAGGTCATTGCTTATGCTAGTCGAGGGCTGAACAAGTCTGAGCAAAATTACCCAGCTCACAAGCGCGAGTTCCTTGCATTGAAATGGGCATTGTGCGATAAGTTCAGGGACTATCTTTTGGGCACCAAGGTCACAGTTGTTACAGATAACAATCCCCTCTGCTACATCTTGAAGAATGCAAAACTAGATGCTACAAGTCATAGGTGGCTCTCTTCACTTTCCATGTTTGACTTTGAGCTCAGGTATAAAAAGGGACTGACTCACACCGATGCAGATGCTTTGTCAAGGTTACCCCAAAGTGACCCATATGTTGATGATCAGTACTGGAAGTCCTTAGATGAAATAGCCTTCTTAGTGGAAAAGGCCAAGTCTTTTGACAAAGATCAATCGGAAAACTTCACTTTTGTTGCCTCAGATTCAGTACAAACTATACTACAGTCTCATCATATTCCTTCCTTGAGAGGCTCAGTCTTCAACAACAGTTCTCCAGAAGTTAGTCAGAAAGGAGAGGGATTTTCAGTTAAGGCAGATGATTTCCCTGCTGTCGAGCAGTTGATGACTGACCCCAACCTAATACCGGATGGTATACTTGACCCAAAAGTTGAGTACGAGTCCATCAACACGGTCCGAGACTGGAGAAAAGTTCAACTGGCAGACAAACACACTCTCTTATGTTATCAAGCGTTGGAACGGGGCAAGATATTGGAAGCTTCAGAGCTAAATAGTCCAGATCTAAGAGCTTATGCAAGGGATCAAAAGAAGCTTGTTTTAAAGCAAGGTGTTTTGTACAGGAAAGTTGATTTGGATAATCAAGACAGTCATTTTCAGTTAATTCTCCCTTTGCCCTACAGGGAAGCTGCCCTGAGAGGTGTGCATGAGGATCTATTTCACACCCATTTGAAGATGGCATAGCGCAGTTGAGGATGAGGTTCTTTTGGCCCGAATGGCCAGGGATCTTGAGCAGAAGATAAAGACCTGTTCTCGCTGCATCAGGAAAGGTGCCAAGTGTCAGAAAGCCCCAATGACTTCCATCGTGACCACGTATCCTTTGGAACTTCTTTCTATAGACTTTCTCACCATTGAGATCAATGGTCAAAAAAAGAACATACTTGTCATGATGGATCATTTCACCAAATTTGGACATGCTGTTTGTACAAGGGATCAGAGCGCCAAAACTGTGGCCAGGACGCTGTGGAAGGAGTTCTTCATGATCTATGGTTTTCCCAGGCGTATCTTATCTGACCAGGGTAGGGATTTTGAATCCAAGCTGGTGAAGGAGTTGTGTCAGGTAGCTGGAATAGAAAAGTGTAGGACCCACGCCTTACCATCCATCTGGCAACCCAGTAGAAAGGTGGAACAGAACCTTGTTAGGCATGCTAAGAAGTTTAGAGGATGGTCAAAAAATAGATTTGAGAAAGACCCTTCCAGAAGTTGTGCATGCGTACAACTGCTGCATTCATCAAAGTACAGGCCACTCCCCATACTTTTTGTTTTTTGGTCGCCATCCCAAGTTACCCATTGACCTTGCCTTTGGCATCAATACCTGCCCCAAGGGACAAGGGACACCTTCACAATATATCAAAAGGGCTTAAGCAAAGGCTAGCCTCTGCTTATCAGAAGGCCTCTGACAACATGGCCAGAACAAACTCTAAGAACAAGGCTCGGTATGATACTTCCGCAAGAGCAGCCGAGCTGAACACTGGAGACCGGGTGTTAGTTCGCAAGCTGGGACCAAGACTTGATTCAAAGTTGAGTGATAGGTGGGAAAGTTCAGTGTACATTGTGCAAGCAAAGCGGGAGGGTTTGCCAGTATATACTGTCCAAGATGAAGCAGGAAACGGGACCCAGAGAACACTCCATAGGAATTATTTATTGCCCATTGGCATGATTGATCCACCAGCTAGGGGCACTGTTCGGGAAAACCACACAGGTTAGACCCAAATCATACCCCCGTACTATCACTAAAAACCCTGATCATGTTTCCGAGGAGGTTAATGATTTCCAAGAGTATATCATTGAAGTTACACCAACAGCCCCCTCAAGGAGTAAACTGAGGGCTGATGCTGTAGAGTTTCTCCCTGAGTCTGTTGTCAGTCAGGGTCACGATCACCTACCAGTTGAGAATGTGGTAGAGGATGATAGGGACCAGGAGCAGTTTGATCGTTCTGATGCGAGTCTGGTTGCAGACCAGCAGACTGAACAATCTGGAAAGGATGCATCAAAAGAAGGTGGCTCATCCTCAGAAGATTTGAAAAATGTTTCACAAATGGAAGTTTCTTCCAATTCGGAGGATTCAGAGGGTGATAGCAATGCGAGGAAAATCCAACCCCTACTCCTCCCCGAGAAGATCTCTCAGGGAACGGAAGGCTGTAGACAGATTGAACTTGACCCATGTCGCCGAAGTAGGGAGTGCATTAGGGAGGGATCTAGTTTACAAGGTCCAACAGTACCTGAACAAGCTAGTCAATGACCCTCTTGAGCCTCAGCGTGTTGTCGCAATTGAGCAAGTGCTCAGTGTCTTGTCACAATGTAAGTGAATTACTCTATGTATGGTTGACTGGCTAAATTGCAATCTAGTCCAATATCTGTCTAACTGCAAAGAAAAAAAATTTTTCTGGGGCATTTTTATTTTTGTCATTGGATGGTACTTGTTGGCGGACTTAAAGGTCTTCTTTCACCTTTTACCTTATGTTGTTCGAGTTATAGTGAGTGGCCGTTCGCAGATTTTATTTTCGTTGCATGCATTTTTTTCTCATGAAAATGTTGCTGGTAAACATTTTTTTTTAGGACGGGGTGACTGTAACCTGCCTTGACACAGTCAGGTTAAACTCACGTAATTTAATTAGTTTTAATAGGAGTAATAGAACCGTGTTCTACTTCACTGTCATTTATTTATGTGGTATTAGGAGTTTTTAGAACGATATTTGATGGTTTTTGTTGTTCACTGTGTTATTTTCGTTGGTCACTGTTTATTTCGGTAAGATTTGGGTAACAAGACTTTTCATTCATTCTCATGTGGAGTGAGTCAGCAAGTCAGTTGTTGGCAGGAAAGAACCTTGAGTGCTAAATCAGGTGCCATTTGTCTGCCTGGTTCTATATGCTGGGATTGTTTTCTTTGTACCTTTTCTTGTTTTAATGTTTATTTTGACTGCATTTGGTCTGAATGACTTAGACTTTGAGTGATTATGTTTGTGCTTGTATTCTTATTTCCCATAAGCATGGGCAAGATTGTTTCCAACACACTTGTAGGTCAAACTGGAATTCAACAGTTTAGCCAGCTAACAGCTTCTTGCTTTGAGATCGTAAGTAAATTTTTTGCCCCTGGGTACCGACGCTATTCATGGTATAGATAAGATACCTCGTCCTGTTGTGGCAGACGCCTATCCTGACAATTTTCTTAGTTGGATTAAGGGTTGATAATTGATAAACCACATGTCAAGAACTTGCCCCTAGACTTATTTCCAGGGTCGCCTCCTAATTATTACCAGTATCTACTTTTCTCCCACAGCCCACTCCGGTTTGTGTATTCTGAATAAAACTGGTTATACCCCTTTCCGTTGGAATCATATTTAATTTGAATAATGGTCTTTGACCGCCTAAGTTAAAATTTACACTGTATAAGCATAATTATGTTAGATCCCGCCATGAGTGCAAAATTAATTAGGTTGTTTCAGAAACACATTTTAAACAATTTTAGCCTATCTCAAATTTTTATTTGTCATCCTGAACTAAACAGTGATGGCCTTGATATGCCCTTGGCGTCTAGGGATGGGCTATGAGCTTGGTTATAACATTGAATGGATATATATGCTTCTTGGAAGGTACCAGGAACTGAGTGTAGTAAGGGTTTCAACAAGAAGCCATATATAAAACCATCAATTTTGAACGATCACAAGCTCAGGTTAGCCCATCAGACCTCCAAAGGTCAATCAAGGCCGATCGACTGTTGTTTCAATGATACGTTCCGCACTTTTCTCGTCCCGTAAGGCTCACATTGTTTTAACAGAAGCGAGTGCAAGCACTAATAATTGGCACAACAATGTACCTAAGAGTGCCTTATCTTAGGACAGTAGTAAATTTAAGCTTAAAATTCACATACACAACCATTCCACCAATAACCATTTGTATTCCTAACCATGAAACTTGTATACACGCAATTTTACATTCATCAATGCAAGCAGGCTTCAGAAAAAGGTACTGACTAACCTCAACTCCAAACAATGTCAGAACAGTCAGTTAGAATATAATGATTTAGAGGATCAGGTACAAAAGAAAAACAACAGACGATAGAACAAGGCAGAAAAAGTGGCACTGATTTAGCACCAAGGTTCTTTCCTGCCAACAACTGACTTGCTGACTCACTCACACATGAGAATGAAGTGAAAAGGTCTTGTTACCCAATCTTACAGAAATAACAGTGAACAACGAAATAACACAGTGAACAACAAAATAACCATCAAAATATTCTAAAACTCCTAAATACCACATAAATAAATGACAGTGAATAGAACACTCTATACTCTATTAAAACTAATTAAATTACTATTAACCTGACTGTGTCAAGCAGGTTACAGTCACCCCTCCTAAAAAAAAAAATGTTTACCAGCAACATTTTAATGAGAAAAAAATGCATGCAAAGAAAATAAAATCTGCTAACGGCCACTCACTATAACTCAACAAATAAGGTAAAAGGTGAAAAGACTTTTAAGTCCTCCAACAAGGTACCATCCAATGACAAAAATAAAAATGCCCAAAATATTGCAGTTAGACAGATATTGGACTAGATTGCAATTTAGCAAGTCAACCATACATAGAGTAATTCACTTACATTGTGACAAGGACACTGAGCACTTGCTCAATTGCGACAACACGCTGAGGCTCAAGAGGGTCATTGACTAGCTTGTTCAGGTACTGTTGGACCTTGTAAACTAGATCCCTCCCTAATGTACTCCCTACTTCGGCGACATGGGTCAAGTTCAATCTGTCTACAGCCTTCCGTTCCCTGAGAGATCTTCTCGGGGAAGGAGTAGGGGTTGGATTTTCCTCGGCATTGCTATCACCCTCTGAATCCTCCGAATTGGAAGAAACTTCCATTTGTGAAACATTTTTCAAATCTTCTGAGGATGAGCCACCTTCTTTTGATGCATCCTTTCCAGATTGTTCAGTCTGCTGGTCTGCAACCAGACTCGCATCAGAACGATCAAACTGCTCCTGGTCCCTATCATCCTCTACCACATTCTCAACTGGTAGGTGATCGTGACCCTGACTGACAACAGACTCAGGGAGAAAACTCTACAGCATCAGCCCTCAGTTTACTCCTTGAGGGGGCTGTTGGTGTAACTTCAATGATATACTCTTGGAAATCATTAACCTCCTCGGAAACATGATCAGGGTTTTTAGTGATAGTACGGGGGTATGATTTGGGTCTAACCTGTGTGGTTTCCCGAACAGTGCCCCTAGCTGGGTGGATCAATCATGCCAATGGGCAATAAATAATTCCTATGGAGTGTTCTCTTGGGTCCCGTTCCTGCTTCATCTTGGACAGTATATACTGGCAAACCCTCCCGCTTTGCTTGCACAATGTACACTGAATTTTCCCACTATCACTCAACTTTGAATCAAGTCTTGGTCCCAGCTTGCGAACTAACACCCGGTCTCCAGTGTTCAGCTCGGCTGCTCTTGCGGAAGTATCATACCGAGCCTTGTTCTTAGAGTTTGTTCTGGCCATGTTGTCAGAGGCCTTCTGATAAGCAGAGGCTAGCCTTTGCTTAAGCCCTTTGATATACTGTGAAGGTGTCCCTTGTCCCTTGGGGCAGGTATTGATGCCAAAGGCAAGGGTCAATGGGTAACTTGGGATGGCGACCAAAAAACAAAAAAGTATGGGGAGTGGCCTGTACTTTGATGAATGCAGCAGTTGTACGCATGCACAACTTCTGGAAGGGTCTTTCTCAAATCTATTTTTGACCATCCTCTAAACTTCTTAGCATGCCTAACAAGGTTCTGTTCCACCTTTCTACTGGGTTGCCAGATGGATGGTAAGGCGTGGTCCTACACTTTTCTATTCCAGCTACCTGACACAACTCCTTCACCAGCTTGGATTCAAAATCCCTACCCTGGTCAGATAAGATACGCCTGGGAAAACCATAGATCATGAAGAACTCCTTCCACAGCGTCCTGGCCACAGTTTTGGCGCTCTGATCCCTTGTACAAACAGCATGTCCAAATTTGGTGAAATGATCCATCATGACAAGTATGTTCTGTTTTTGACCATTGATCTCAATGGTGAGAAAGTCTATAGAAAGAAGTTCCAAAGGATACGTGGTCACGATGGAAGTCATTGGGGCTTTCTGACACTTGGCACCTTTCCTGATGCAGCGAGAACAGGTCTTTATCTTCTGCTCAAGATCCCTGGCCATTCGGGGCCAAAAGAACCTCATCCTCAACTGCGCTATGCCATCTTCAAATGGGTGTGAAATAGATCCTCATGCACACCTCTCAGGGCAGCTTCCCTGTAGGGCAAAGGGAGAATTAACTGAAAATGACTGTCTTGGTCATCCACATCAACTTTCCTGTACAAAACACCTTGCTTTAAAACAAGCTTCTTTTGATCCCTTGCATAAGCTCTTAGATCTGGACTATTTAGCTCTGAAGCTTCCAATATCTTGCCCCGTTCCAAACACTTGATAACATAAGAGAGATGTTTGTCTGCTAGTTGAACTTTTCTCCAGTCTCGGACCGTGTTGATGGACTCGTGCTCAACCTTTGGGTCAAGTATACCATCCGGTATTAGGTTGGGGTCAGTCATCAACTGCTCGACAGCAGGGAAATCATCTGCCTTAACTGAAAATCCCTCTCCTTTCCTGACTAACTTCTGGAGAACTGTTGTTGAAGACTGAGCCTCTCAAGGAAGGAATATGATGAGACTGTAGTATAGCTTGTACTGAATCTGAGGCAACAAAAGTGAAGTTTTCCGATTGATCTTTGTCAAAAGACTTGGCCTTTTCCACTAAGAAGGCTATTTCATCTAAGGACTTCCTGTACTGATCATCAACATATGGGTCACTTTGGGGTAACCTTGACAAAGCATCTGCATCGGTGTGAGTCAGTCCCTTTTTATACCTAAGCTCAAAGTCAAACATGGAAAGTGAAGAGAGCCACCTATGACTTGTAGCATCTAGTTTTGCATTCTTCAAGATGTAGCAGAGGGGATTGTTATCTGTAACAACTGTGACCTTGGTGCCCAAAAGATAGTCCCTGAACTTATCGCACAACGCCCATTTCAATGCAAGGAACTCGCGCTTGTGAGCTGGGTAATTTTGCTCAGACTTGTTCAGCCCTCGACTAGCATAAGCAATGACCTTGCTTTTGCCCGCAAACTCTTGGTAAAGAACAGCACCTAATCCCACACCACTAGCATCGCAATGAAACAACAAAAGGTTTGGACGATCAGCAATACCTAGAACTAAGTCACTGGTAAGTGCAGAAATCAGTGATCTAAAGGAGCCTTCCTGTGCTTCTCCCCAGGACGAGGAAACAGAAGAGGACAGAGTGAGCTGGCCTTGTTTCTTTCCAGATTTGGAACGGTTACCCGGAGCGTAACCTATCGTCAGGTCATTCAGGGGTCTTGCAATCGAAGAGAAATTTGGAATAAAACGCCGGTAGAAACCGGCAAATCCGATGAAACTCTTCACGTCCTTCACGGTTTTGGGTCTAGGCCAATCCTAACAGCAGCTACTTTGTCTGGGTCAGGGCGGATGGTGCCCTCTGAGATGATGTAGCCCAAGTGCCTGACTTGTGTTGCCCCAAAGATGCATTTCTCAGGGTCCAGCTTTAAGCCGTACTTGCACTTGCACAATCTCTGCAATACCCTCATGGTGCGTTCTTCCAACTCTTCAAGGGTTTTAGCATGGATCAGGATGTCACCAAGAAGATGATCAGCTCAGTCAGGTTCATATCACTAAAAACCGTCTCCATGAGTCTTTGGAAACATGCTGGGGCATTGGCTAACCCTGACTGAGTCGGTCCCACTCGAACAACCCGAAAGGTGTTATGAAGGCCCGAGTATTTGCATGCTCTCTCCGTCATTGGGACTTGGTAATAAGCCTTACAGAGGTCTAGAGTGGTAAAAAAACCTTGCCCCATTGAGTGTCAACAGAAGGTCTTCAATTTTTGGGATGGAATAGCTATCCTTGACAGTCCTAGCATTAAGTTTCCGGTAGTCCACGCACATCCTAAGTGCACCGGTCTTCTCCTGACTAGAACTATGGGACTAGCAAATGGGGAGTTGGAAGGGCGGATTATCTTGGCATCTAAAAGCCCTTTAATGTGTTGCCTACACTCTTCAAAGTCCTTAGGGGGTATAGGTCTTGCTCTCTCCCTAATGTCTGGACCAGGTGTGATCTCCATGTCAAAAACATCACCTGTTTCTGCTCTACCTATGTCGAACTCACTTGTCACAAAAACTGCTTTCACTGACTGTAGCCTACTTTCAAAGTGCCTACACCAATCAGGGCGGGTGGTCTCTGCTTCACCAAACTTGAACTTGATGTTCTCTCCCTGACCTGAGTTCTCAGCATGAGCACTACCAGAGTATGCATGGGTTTCTGGTGAATGAGGACCAAGGTCAGACACCACCTTGTTAATGTCGTACTCATGCTGATAAACAAATATGTCAGCTACCACCTGATTCTTCCTGAGCAGAATCATGCTGTCAGATTCATTTATCACCACAACCCTGACATCTGTGAGGCAGTCAGCTGAAGCTCTGCAACCCACTACCTTGAGACCGTCTGGTAAGGGAGTTTCAGTGGGTTCCTGAATCAAGACTGAATCTCGTGTGTGCTGGGAACGTTCACCTTAGCACAGCACTTTATTTCTACAGTCTCCCCAGCTGGAACTAAAACCTGTGAACCACGAACTCTAGCCGAGCCCACTTTCCCATCATCAGGAGAGGAACAGTCTTGATACATGAAAGCAATAGTAGGACACACATGCAAAGAATTATCAAAATCAAAAAATGTGATCCTACTAATCTCTTAGACAGTTCAGCAAAATTCTTCAGGGCATTGGTGCCCAGAATCACGGGTACTCTTCGAGAAAGGTCTGTGTCTGGACACACCAACATCAACACATTCACACTGTCACTCACACCCACAACATCCTTCGGCATGGAAACACACACACGCACAAAACCCAAATAGGGTACAACACTTCCACCCGCTCCCACAACTTTCAGGTGTGCATTCAGTTCTTCCAGTGGCAAATGTGACAGGTTAGTCTGGTAGAATGTCTCTGACATGATGCTCACTTGCGAGCCACTATCGATCAGACAGTTGACTTCAGTGTCCCCCAATGGTCGCCTCTGTCTCAAGACTAGGACCCACTAAGGCCTCCAAGTCGGTGTTGTTCCCTGTGGCCGAGTACAGTTCTGCAAACACTGTTCTGTGATCCAGGGTAATGTTGTGTCTGCCCCTGTTGCACAATGTCACCTTGATGTTTCCGGCGTCAATGTCAGTACAAACACCCAGACCAGGAGGTAACAGTTCAGATGGTCGCTGAAGCACCTTCACACCATGTACGGCAGGGACACACACCCAGAGATGGTCCCGGACAAGGTCATCTCTTGTCCCGGCTGTAGTGTCACCAGAAGAGGGCTTCTCAAGGTCACACCACGAACATGCAGGCCCTGTTCAATGCAATTCATGGCGGTGTTCAGGGTGTGAAGATGATGAGGGGATGGGGTTGATGGTGAGGTTACAGTTACCGACCCCCCATCGTCGGCAACTGCTGGCCGTTTAACGGCCGAGATTCCCTCTTCGCCTGGGCCACCCTTGCTGGGTGGGTGGGTTTTTTGCAGTTACGCCTGTAGTGTGTGCCCACTTCACCACATCTGTAGCAGGGCCCTCTGGGGGCACGTGGAGATGGACTTCCCTGAGCAGGTGGGTGGACCTGCTTTTGGCTGGCCATCATCTTCTCAGCAACCATGCTTGCCAGTCTTTCATAGTCGATTTCTGCTGTAGCCATGGCAGCAACTGGAATGGTTTTGGGGGGAGCTTGTGGGTTGCTTGCTCCTTCGCTAAGCTCTCTCAGGCGTCTCAGAACCTTGGCTGGATCAGGAGAAGCGACGCCTGGAGTCCCGAAATGACCCCGGATTTTTCCATGGTCAATAGGCGGTCAGAACTGGAAATGTTGGACATGAAAGTATGGTACACCTTCATGTTTGCCTCCTCAGTGGTGAATTTTTCAGCTTTATTCAGCTCCGAGAAGGTTGACCACACACGGCTGAAGAAGTCAGATGGAGTTTCCTTCTTGTCCATGTGAAGTTTGACAAATTTGGCATAAAGGTCTTCTGGGGTGCCGAGATTCCCATATACGGCCTTCAGGGAATTCACTACATCTTCTCCAGTAGTGCAGTTCTTTACTGGGACGCTTGCGATGTCCCTTAAACTTGCTTTTACTCTCGGCAGGCCTCTTCTTCATCTGTAGCCTCCTGGAGATACTGAGTGACTCTCTCAAGCCACTCAGTAAACGGCACCTCAGATCCGCCTTTCGGCTTCAATCCAGTGAATACACCAAGTCGAGGCGCAGGTGTTGGTGCCTTGACATGCACTGTCACGGGTGCTGGTGATGCTGTCTGCTTGGCTAATCGCTCCCTCAGTTGGGCATTTTCCATCTGCAGTTCCTCGAGCTGTTCTAGCCTTCTCAGCAGGGCAGCAAGGTCAGCCCCCCACCAGTGGCACTGCCATTCCCACCCAGTCCCTGCTTCTCCCTCTGCACCATTCACCTCTCCATTGCTTCTATCCACACCACCTCCTGTTTCTGACATGTTTGGCTTTAAGAATATCTCCCCAATGAAAAATATTTTCCTCAACAAAAAAATCAATTATCTCTTGAAAATCAATGCCTACCAATTATTAAAACAAACTTACAGATCCCGGACGAGCCCCCATTTTTGTAACCCAGGTTCACAATTTTTACCCAAAGAAAACAAAATCCAAAAAAACCTTCTACTTGACCTTTATTGTTCATACAGCAAACTTTGGAAATAAATTTTGTTTGTTAAATCAGATGCCACTAACCTCAACTCCAAACAATGTCAGAACAGTCAGTTAGAATATAATGATTTAGAGGATCAGGTACAAAAGAAAAACAACAGACGATAGAACAAGGCAGAAAAAGTGGCACTGAAACAGAGGATAGAAAACAAGAATAAACATGTCATCAAACCAAAATATAAAGGAACAAAACCTAGAGCATAGCACAACAAATTCTTAATTATAATGACTTCTCAATTGGACATTGAAAAGGAAACGAGCAGGTGGACATACATTCAAATCAGATTCCCTGGCAGGATCATTATTTTATGACCAAAACAATATTCATCATAACAAAGTAGATGGTGTCAGTGCACTGTGATCAGACCCAATTGTCAAAATTGAATTCAGCGGACTACACACATCTTGGCCAAACTGAATGATTTGGCAAGCCCACAACTATACCCAAGTGTGGTTAGTTGGCAAACAATACTTCTGTGCTTGAAGGTTTGAAACCTTAAACACCGAAATACGTATACGCCCATCACATCTGCCATCTGACATCGGTCCAAACATACCTTCAAGTTTATCGCAAAAACATCAATTATTGCCTTTGAGCTTACTGATATTATCTGCTTATAACACTGACTTTAAACACTGAATTATTAACTACAACAGTTAATGAGAACAAAACGCAATAATTATAATTTTTTCATATGCAAGGACTCTTGCGGACATTCCTTACTAGACCAGCAGGAAAACATCCCTCCCCACCTAACGAGTGGGTTCACGTTGCAGCTCCATCTGACTACTTAAGCAGCCACATCCTACCTTCATGCAAAACTCAAATCAGAGGCAATTACATCAAGACTTATGAAATAAAAATAAGCACACTATAGAAAGTAATAAACTGAACACATGAGCAACCATTACATAAAGCAGGCTGAGATTATACTAATTCCATGTCTCCACTTCAAGGACTTTGGAAACCAGGAACATGTGTAAGGGTTTCCAGAAGCATATATATACCATCAATTTAATCACCAAGCTCATAGCCCATCAGACCTCCAATGGTCATATCAAGGCCATCATCACTGTTTAGTTCAGATGACAATAAACTTTTCTGATATAAGGCTAAATTGTTTTAAAATGTGAAACAACTAATAATTTTGCACTCAATGTACTCTACTCTAATTAATTATGCTTATGCAGTAGTAAATTTTAACTTAAAATTCACATACAATATATTCAAATTAAATATTGTATTCCTAACCTGAAACTTGTATAAACCAATTTTAATTCAGCAATAGCAAAATATGGCTTCAGAAAAAGTACTGGTAATAATTAGGGGCAGACCCTGGAATAAGAAGGCAGTTTTGACCATGTGGTTTTATCAATTATCAACCACTTAATCCAACTAAGAAAATTGTCAGAATAGTTCCCAACATATTTTTGTATCTGATCTATACCATGAATATGTTCACAAAAAATTTACTTCATCTCCAAAGCTAAACTTAGCTCACTAAACCTGAATTACCAGTTTTGACTCTAAAGTGTGTTTTACCCAACACATCTTGCCCATGCTTATGGAAAATAATACAAGCACAAACAGAATCCACTCAAATCTAAGTCATCATACCAAATGCAGTAAAATAAAATCATTAAATCAAGAAAATAATACCACAAAGCATTATTCCCACACATATATCATCTAGTCATGTTAACTAACCTGATTTAGCACCAAGGTTCTTTCCTGCCAACAACTGACTTGCTGACTCACTCACACATGAGAATGAAGTGAAAAGGTCTTGTTACCCAAATCTTACAGAAAACCTGACTGTGTCAGGCAGGTTACAGATATTTTAGGGCTTTCTGTTGATCTTGTGAAAGGTTAGATGTCAGACAGGTTTGGGTTTGATTTGGCTGATTGTCTTTTTTGCGTTTTTTTTTTAAATGTAGAATCCAACTTCCTGGATTTGTTGGAGGTTGGGTTGGCAGAGCACTGGGATTTGAAACAGTTGAATGAAAATGTCAGAGTTCTGTGGTGGTGGGGGCCTGGATATGTTCTCAAGTGTTGCCATCCAGCGAAGTTTCCTAAAGAATCGTTCCACATCAAGATGGTTCTGGTATTTATTGGTGGTGGGCTGGATAGGGATGAATTTCAGTCCTTTTGCCAAGTCTGATTTTTCATTGTCAGAGGGGGGAAGATTCTCAGGGATGCAGTAGACAAGGTGGTGGTGATCAGATGTGGTAGTGGGGCCAGGATTGTGTGTTAGGGAGGCTGAGTGGTCAGGGCGATTTGTTGTGTGTTTGTTTTGTAATTGTGATAAGTTGTCTTACTTGTCTGGATGCAGTGGTTGTGTGAATGAGTTGGTTGTGTGTATGGATGAGCTGTCTTAGTTTGGAGGCAAAGGCTACGGGCATGATAATTGTGGTTTGTTGTTTGAAATGTTGGAGAAGATTGGAGAGAGATTTCAGTGTTGAACTGAGTGTTTTTATATGCACCAACATGAGTTGACAGCTGGCTTGGAAGAGAATCGTTGTGATGGTAGTGATGAGAGTGGTGTTACGGAGGTTGGATGGGTGTGTGAGAAAGTGAGAAGCCACGAGGAATGGTGTGTAGTCTAAGGCATTGTTTAAGGAAGTTGAGATGGGATGCTGATTTGGTTTTCTGAAACTGTTTTGGCGTAGCCTAGTGCAAACGGCTGGATGGTGAGTGGCCCCACTAAGCACTATTATCAATCCACCATAATCACTACTGTCACTAATATATCATACTGTTCTACAAAACAAGCTACAAATCCCATTGTTTCACACCCCCTCCCTTCCCCCTCTCACTAGTTCCTCCCATGATTCCCTCCTGGGTGGCCTTATTTCCGCCGGTGGCCATTTGGTCGTGCAGTGAACATGAGAAGATAAGTGGTTTCTTGTTCCTCATTTTCACTGTCCTAAATGTTATTTTGTTTTCGCCTGAAGAAGACCCAAACGGTCGAAATGCGTTGTGACTTGTCCTGTACTTTGTCTGTGTCCTTGGCAGTAATTAACCACCTCTCTTTCTAAAATTTGCTTCATTTTCCACCCTCAGTCACTCTGCTTTGAAACTTAATTTTAAAACATGTCCAATAAAGAAAGAAATCAGGCTGCCAATGCTATTCCCTGTATCCCGCTGATATGGACACTCACACACTCTTACTTTTTCTGTGTCTCTCTCTTTGTGTCACTGTCTCCATCTCCCCCCTCCCACCTCCTCCAGAGTGAATGCTGGGTGTGTGTGTGTGTCTCTATCTCATTCTTATACCTGTCTCACTCTCTCTCTCTGTCTCACTCTCTCACTCTGTGTCTGTCTCACTGTCTCTCTCTCCCTCTTTCTCTCTCTGTCTTTCTCTCTCCCTCCCCCCTTCTCTCTCTCCCTCTTTCTCTCTCCATCTTTCTCTCTCCCTCCCCCCTTCTCTCTCTCTCTCTCTCTCTCTCTCTCTCTCTCTCTCTCTCTCTCAGTATAGCACATTTTCCTCTCCTCAAATTACAATTTCCGGTGTAGCAATTTTCAGTCCCAGGTGAGGGTACAGTAGATGGGCTTGGATGATGGGCTCTTAAAAATGGTGGCATGTGCAAAAAAAAAAAAAAAAAAACCTCACCAGCAGTGAATCTTAGACTTCTAGCATAGGAATGGAAACAGAGAGGGGAGAGAGACATTCATACACACACACACACACACACACACACACACACACACATGCCTGTAAAAGGATGCAAATGATGCGTAATGTAAAAACGCCATGAAATGAGAGGTGGATAGAAAAAAATTGATTTATATAAATACGAAGACTGGAATGAAACTTCTTTCAGTTGCAGGGGATTGCTACAGATCTGTGCAGCACAATCAAGTTTTGTTTTGTAAACAGACACATGCCTGTAAAAGGACTCAAATATGGCGTAATGCAAAATGTGCAGACAGGGCGAAGTGTGTGAAAAAGTATGTGAACAATGCAATTTCAACTGAGCCGATGGCCCAAGAAGGCACCGACGCATCACTTACAAGGTTCTGCACTGCAGTATGGGCTTAAAAAAAAAAAAGAGCCGAAAAAAATCGCTCATTTTAAAAAAATCGTGTGGTGTTTCTGTACATTTTGTAGGGAGCAGTCCTCTCATTTATGCTGTTTTTACCACAACACACACACACACACACACACACACACACACAACATGCACGCACACACGCGCACGCATGCGCGCGTGCGCACGCACGCACGCACGCACGCACACACACACACCCACACCACACACACACCACACACACCTCACTCACTCACACCACTCACGTCACTCTCTCTCTCTGATCTCTTT
>JADBJO010026309.1:10177-22677 GCA_016801955.1 Conus betulinus | reverse complement strand
GGTGCACAACCCCCTGTTGGGTGACGATGTGAGCGAAATCAACTCGGGAACAATTACGTCTGTTTTAAATTTTCGACCAAAGATACTACACTGTAAGCGAAACGAGTGTTAAAAGAAATGCCCTTAGTAAAGGTTCCAAACAATCAGAATATGATTAATCGTTTTGGTAAGAACCTGACCGACTTACATGCTTTGACCTACAAACTCAGACAACCAGGATAAATAACTCTGCGTGCTAGGTTATGATTGACTTTTAGGAAGGGGCTTTTCCAATGTAAGAATCAGAGACATCGATGGGAAGTGAACTCCGATCAGTTTGCCGAAGCGAATGTTCAGAGTTTGGGACCGAAGACTGTTCAACGCAGGCATGCATGAAACAGATAAAGCTGTAACCAAAGAGCGGTAAGCAGCTGGCCCTGATGGTCTTTCATCTGACCTTTTCTTGCGTACCTCTGACATTTTTGTACAATTTCTTTTACCCCTGTTTAATAGGGTATTTTCTTCTGGAATGTACCCTGAGAGCTGGTCAGAAGCATCGATTTTACCACTGCATTAGAAAAAAAGTAAAACAAATGTTGATAATTAAAGAGGCATTTCTCTTCCGATTGTGTTTAGTAAATTATACAATACTGTCTTAAAACTAAACGTTTGTATTATGTCGACTATAGGCACATGGGAAAATCCATGCATCCATACGGACAGACAAGTCTAATAATCTGCAATTAAAAATCCCATGGACAGTTGAACATTACATGATCCAGGACCATTGCTTCCATTCAGAGATGACAAAAAGCACACACACACACACACACACACACACACACACAACACACACACACACACACACACAAGAAAAAACACAACAGAGAGAGAGAGAGAGAGAGAGGAGAGATGAGATGACTTTTAGACGCAAGGATGGAGATTTTAGGTCAGGGAGGTCACTCATGGCTGAGTCTACTAAATGTCCTGGTCATTTTTAGGTACATTATAGTCATACATACTGTCCAATTGTCATGCATACATTATTGAGAGATAGAGATTCATACTGACAGATTCAATTAGAGAGGAAACCATGAGGAGAGAAGAGAGAGAGAGAGAGAGGGAGAGAGAGAGAGGAGGAGAGAGAGAGAGAGGAGATTGAGAAGGAGAGAGGAGGAGAGAAGGAGAGAGAGAGAGAGAATTCACTAACAGACAGGCAGACTTACTGATAGAATACACAAGCACGCACGCGCGCGACACACACGCCGCGCAGCGCGCACACACACACACACACACACACACACACACAACACACACACACACACACACACACACACGGGATTGTGTCTGGTCATGGATGCCCATCTCGTTATTTTTGTCTCATCAACTAAACAGAATGTGGCAACATCCAGTCCAACGATCACCAAGCTTTGATCTAAACCTGGGTAGCTTGAAGCTCCTAAAACAAGTCGTGAAACTTGTTCTGACCCTTTTCTGTTGGTAACCAAACTGACCTAACTAATGCCAGTTCTTTGAAGAGGGAGAGAATTACGTGCTGGAGACCTAGGTGTAGCCCTGAACAGTCGCTACAATCGGAGAATAAATTCAGTTTTAAACAATCCCCTCGAAAGGGCAAGAACCTCAAAACATAGTGCACCAGACTATTTTTTTCTGAAATGGAGGCTAATAACGACGGACATTTCTTTTCATAATGCCCAGAGCACACACACGCAGGTATGCAGGCACGCAGGCACACAACCGTACACACACACACACACACACACACACACACACACACACACACACACACACACACACACACACACACACACACGCACGCACACGCGCGCGCACGCACGCACACACTACGGCGACTAAATGCCACGCACAAACTGCAAGATCACGTTTCTTGCGTTGTTCCATCCAAGCCGACGGTCTTTCTTTTTTCCCCTTGTATTTTGTTTCGGTCTGTCAGTGCCGTCTTTTCCAGCCTGACACCAAGCTGTCGTTTCAACTGTGATTTTGGACTCTGGCTCGTCTTTAAAGACAACTGCGATGGTATTTTTTAGAAGCAATTTGTTTGCGTCATAGTTTTAAGAAAGAGAAACAATTGTTGCTCGAAGTTAGAAATGTCATGCTTGGATCCGGATTTTTTTTTTTTTTCTAAATAGCTAAGGCATTCTAGACGCAGAGAAAAAACCTTTGCCTCAGTGCAGCTTGTTTGCTTGGCCACTGAGAAAATAAAAGAACACATGAATAAATGTTGAGATGTAGGGCCAAGATATTCTCACAACACTCACCATAGCAACGATCCTGGTTCAGTCGCTTCAGGTAGACAAATAAAAACAAAACAAAACGAACGAACACACCCAAATAGCAGAGCGTAGTAAAACAGTGAGGAAAAAAAGCGTGCTGGCAGGCAACTCTTCAGTCACTATGGAAATGATTCAGCTCAGAATTACAAGTGCAGGACCCGGGGGGGGGGGGGGGGGGGGGGGGGGATGGGGGAGATATGCTGTTGGAAAGAGTGGATTAACGTGTAGCAATATATTCCTTCATTCGCAGCATATGGGAACCATTTGTTTCTGTCTGTTCAATTCAACGAGTCGTTCACGCTTGTCTGACGTTGAACAGAGACGCATGTAAAACCTCACTCTCCAAGAGAAAGCAAAACCTTAGGCAAGAATACATGCAGACGAGTGTGGTCATCTGCGATTCAGAATCCCACCACAGACATCGAACACCAAACACATCACACCGAGTCACGAACGAGTGTTTTCATTCACATACAACAAAACAATAATTGAAGGGGGGGGGGGGGGGGGAGGGGGGGAGATGGGGGGGGGGAGGAGGGGGGAGGGAGAAGAGGAAAGAGAGAGAGAGAGAGGAGAGAGAGAGGAGAGAGAGGAGAGATTAGAGAGAGAGAGAGAGAGAGAGAGAGAGAGAGAGAGAGAGAGAGAGAGAGAGGAGGAGAGTATTGGAGAGAGAGAGAGGAGAGAGAGAGAGAGAGAGAGATAGAGAGAGAGAGAGAGAGAGAGAGAGAGAGAGAGAGAGAGAGAGAGAGAGATGCACATAGAGAATAGGAGAGAGACAACTAGAAGAGAGATGCAAAAGAAATCGAAAGAGACACGAAGAGACACGTGTTGTTGAGATTGAACAGATGGAATGTGTCGTTCATCTAATAAGATGGGAAAAATTCAAATTGGAAAATTATTTTGTTTCGCTTTCAGGCAGTACAAAAGAATGTGATGCTTAAAAGAGTGCAGCATTTCAACTGAGACAAAAGCCAAAACAAACTACACAGCAAACCAAACCCACACATAACAAAACCCACAGAAAGGGGCATCAATAAAAACTGACACACTGAAGTAGCCACAGTTAAAGCCACGTCGGAACAGAAAAAAAGGAAGAGATCACGTGTGTTTCCACCATTCCCAGCGCTAATTAAGATGGCGTTCCCTTTTCCTGGAACGTTTCATCATTTCCTTACAAACAAATGGTTTCTTTCTTTTGTTTTGTCAAGCTTCGCCTCCACGGCCATCAAAAAAGAACCGTTTTCGAACTCTGACTCAACAAACAACAGCCTTTACCCTATGAAAGTAGACATGGACCTAACAAACAGCCTTTACCTATGAAAGTAGACATGGACTTAACACACAGCCTTTGTCTATGAAAGTAGACATGAACCTAACAAACAGCCCTTGCTTATGAAAGTAGACATGGACTTAACAAAAGTTCTTATGGGACATAAGGGAATTTGTGGCGGAGTGCGATTATTCCGGTATTTTAGGGTTAGCAGCAACAGCAGCGGCAGCTCGGGGCATGTCAGACACACAGATAAGGCAACTAGGGAGATGGAAAATCGGACGCATTCAAAAGATACATTAGGAACAGTAGCCGTTCTTCATCACATTACATACTAGGACAGCCTTGCTCTTACCCCCACATGTTTCAGTCAGTATATGACCCGATCGAGAGTGAAGATACTGCCTCCTCGTTCTTGGTTTCTATTGGTTACAGGTCCTGGGGGCTCCCGGACCTGCGGATGCTAACAGACAAAATCGGCGGACAAGGGCGCAGCAAAGGCAACAAGAAGGACGGGCAACCCCCCACAAGACATATATGTATGTGTACACTTTGCTTGTGTACAAAGGAGCTGTTCACTGGTTACATAGTATAATCTTGTGTGCAACAGTATGTTCCAGGCGCGTGTGCGCGCGGAAGATGTGTGTGTGTGCGCGCGAACGGCTGGCTGTGCGCGGGCACGCGCGTGTGGGTGTAGCTATGTTGATGACCTATGAACGCAATATTTGGTCCGTGTGTGTTTTTTTCTGCATATATTATAAGATGTTGAATTGTTAAAAAGCTTGTAAAGCGCCCGGCAGCCTACGTTGTTAGGGTGGGTGCTATAGTAATTGTTATTATTTTCATTATGATTTCGTAATCCTCAGACAGTCAACGCGCTTAGGTCCACTACCTTTCGGTTTATATGACTCGGGGGTCAACACTTCATGCCCAAAAAATGAGCAAGAAGTGTCTCATGGCGCTTTCCCTCCTTCAGTCAAACTCAAAGTTCAGATCCCAGGGGAATTGATGTTTTAACCCCTTCAGCAGTGTTGGAAAGAAATCGGCGCAAAGCGCTGGTCAGAAATCGAAAGAAATACTGGATTATTAGCCGTTACCTGGCAAACAAATGGTATTGTCCTTATCAAACTGTTGTGCCTTAAATGTTGAATCCAGTTACCGGGCAAACAAATATATTGTCCTTTTGAAGCTATTGGGGAGTTTAAATCGTCGAATTCCCAATACCTGACAAACAAAAGGTATTGTACATTTGAAGCTAAGGTTGAATTTATTCGTTGAATTCCTCACTTGCAGAAAACAAAGTGATCAAAGAAAAACACTTAAAGTAATGGGACGTAAAGTTACGAAATTACCAGAGAGAAAAGGAATTCTGAGGTTTACAGGTTCACTATTATATGTACCTGTTCATATACCCACCGGGTATAATGCTTGTATATGAAAAAGTGACACACATTATAATTTCACTCCTCATGGAGTGGACCTAAGCGCAATACAATATCTTTGTGTCATGTGTTGCATGTATGTGAGAAAAGCGTGAAAGAGAAAGCATGTTGATTAGGTGGTGAGTGAAAGATGGGTGAGAGAAGATGAAAGAGAACAGTTATCAATTGCCATGGGACCTAACAAGAAGCATCAGCCACAAATACCTTTACCCATTAAAGTAGACATGGACTTAACAAACAGCCTTTGCCTGTGAAAGTAGACATGGACTTAACAAATAGCGTTTGACTGTAAAACGTACATCACTCACTCACTCAACAGTCAGCCTTGCTGATGACAACAAATTCTCGGTGAGCTTCATCTCTGCCTGAAGAAAAACAGCGTCGTTTATGAAGATGGAGGCTGATTCAACAGAGTGTGCTTATGAAGACAGATACTGATTTTTCAGGCAGCCTTATTTGTGAAGATATACGATGATTAAAGAAGGAAGTGCTTTCAAAAGCCACGCACATTTTTTTTTAATCCATTTAGCCCGTGGTTTTTTGTGCAGACAGAGAAATAAAAAGAATTACTCTGAACATTATGAAAGAGATAGCTAGAATAGGGAGATGACAAACACATCACTTTGACACATAAAAAGTAGAGGAGAGAGAAGAGAAGAGAGAGAGAGGGAGAGAGACGGAGAGAGAGAGAGACGAGAGGAGAGAGAGAGGAGGTAGAGAGAGAGAGAGAGAGAGAGGAGAGAGGAGAGAGAGAGAGAGAGGAGGCAGAGAGAGAGGGGGAGAGAGGCAGGCAGGCAGACAGAGAGACACGAGAGACAGGAGCAGACAGACAGACAGAACAGGAACACAGAGAGATATATTAAAGACAGAGAATCCGACCCAACCACTGTGTCAGCAGGAATATGAAAACACACACACACAAACACACACTTTTCCACACACACACACACACACACACACACACACACCACACACAAACACAACAACACACACACACACCACACAACACACACACACACGCACACACACACACACACACACCACACACACACACACACATACACACACACACACAACAGGCCCGCAGCGCGCACACGCACACACACACACACACACACACACAACACACACACACACACACACACACACACCCACACACACAACACACACACACACACACACACCAGCGCGCGCACGCACACACACACCACACACACACACACACATAGACCACACACACACACGACCACACACCACACGCGAGGCGACACGCGCCGACAGAGAGGGAGACGAGAGGAGATGGAGAGACACACACATACAAGAACAGAGAGAGAGGAGGACAGAGAGATAGAGGTGAGAAGAGGAGAGAGAGAGAGAGCGAGGAGGAGGAGAGGAAGAGAGAGAGAAGAGAGAGAGAGAGGGAGAGAGAGAGAGGAGAGGAGAGAGAGAGAGAGAGAGAGAAGAAAGAGAAGAAAAAGAAAGAGAGAGAGAGAAGAGAGAGAGAGAGAGAGAGAGAGAGAGAGAGAGAATAGAGAGAGAGAGAGAGGGGGGGGGGAATCAAAAGCCAGAAATGTACAGCGTGATGG
This sequence comes from Conus betulinus, assembly GCA_016801955.1. NCBI lineage: Eukaryota > Metazoa > Mollusca > Gastropoda > Neogastropoda > Conidae > Conus > Conus betulinus. The sequence goes on along the minus strand of JADBJO010026309.1, from coordinate 16,085 downwards.
AACCAAAGCATAAAGAAAAGAATTAGGATTGATTTAAAAAGAAAAACAGAGATAATCGAATCAGAACTCAATGACGAGAAGTACTCTCAAAGAGACCCACGGGCTCTAATTGGGATGCTGGGAATTGTGTTGTGACCTTCATTTCTCTTGTGAGTGCTCAATGTCTACTGACTGAACTGCTGTTTTTCTTGTGTTTTTTCGGTTCCCTCCATCAGTAAATTGTTTTCCCAGTCATTGCCAATGGTCGATTTAACGGTCGCATGGACTCCAGCCTATTTGAGGACCATCGCGATGACTTTTGGAATCAGTCTATATGTGTCACGGTTTTTGTGACAGAAAGAAAGTACAGTATTCTTTGATGTTTGTTTTTTTTTCTGACTCGAAGTGAGACTGGACACGCAGCCTCCCAGTCAGTGTTTTTAAAGACATCTGCCCGCACCAGGCTTCCCTTTCCTCCCCCACCACTATAACATGTCTTCTTGGCTGTTGATTAACTGAAAGGAGATGTCAATATACTGGGCTGCAAAATGAACGCTACAAGGCACCACACTGTTGAGCCTGAGCCTGTCTGTCTGCTTCAGGCAAAACCCGGAAAAAAAAAAAAACATAGATGTAAAGGAAGATGGGAGAAAAAAAAATAGTGTAGGTAGGCAACAGTGAACGTGAACGAGGATTTACAGGAAGACAGAGGTATGATGACAAGGGGCGGGACAGATGGGGTGTGTGGGGGTGGAGGTGGGCACTTGGGATGAAACCTGTAGCTGTGAACATCGTCACGGAGCCATTGAACTGTGTCCTGTGAGCAGAACGTTTGTTTACGTCTGTCTCGAAACAGTCTTGGACAATTTAATTATTTCATTCCTATGCCCCCCCCTACACACTCACCTCACCCACATACACACACACATGCACCTACGCACACGTGCGCACACACTCCCAACCCGCACTTCACACACACCCACACACACACCACACACACAACACACACACACACACACACACACACACACACCACACACCACGCACGAACACCACAAGAGCAACAATCCGAAAACACAAAAAGAGAGACATCTTCATAAGAAGAGACAGAGATAGAGAGATAAGAGAGAGAAGGAGAGACAGAAGACAGGTAGATGACCCCCAGACAGACAGATAGAGGAGACCCCCAGAAGCATAAGGGAGAGACCGTAGAGAGAGAGAGACGGAGCAGACACAGAGGGACGAGCCGGACACGTTTGTTCTACAGACACTCACACAACACGACACAGACAGGCTTCCACTGATTCCCGAAGATCAAAAAAAGAGTAAGGAGAAACAAACACAAAAAGAAGAAATAGAAAACAAGAGATAATTGAATCTGATCTCAGTTACGAGAAGTTCTCAAAAAGAAACACGGATTCTAATTGAGATGCTCGCATTGTGTTGTGACCTTCACTCAGAAAAGGGAAGTTGATACACAGGGCAGCGAAATGAACGCTTCAAAGACCAAAGCTTCTGTCTGCTACTACTTAGATGTACAAGTAGTTTGGCAAAAAAGAAAAGTGCAATGAAGCTGGGTTCAGCGAGGATTGACAGGAGTAGAGAGGGGGGATGAGAGGGGGAGGGGTAGATATAGGGGTGGGTGGGTGAGATGAAACGTGTAGCTGTGAAAATCATCACTGACAGCGTAAAGGAGCCATTGCATTGTATCTTGCGAGCAGAAGGTTGTTTACGCCAGTCTCAAAACAGTTTTGGGACACAAGTAACATTCACTTACACATTCCCATATAACACCATACCCACTCAAATACGCACCCCGCGCACGCGCGAGCACGCACGCACGCACGCATACGCACCCACAAAACAGATGCGTGCACAAGCGCAAAAAAAACGAGAATCACCAGGCTGTCAAACAAAGAAACTAACAGATTACTGTGCAGACACGACGCGTTTTTCGACCCATTGTGTCTTCTTCAGGCAGGACAAACTACATTCAATACTGTTCATCTTTTGTTTCCATTAGTTTGTATGTTGTCTATCGTACCCGAAGAAAAGAAGACCCAATAGATCAAAACCTGTTGTGCCTGTGTTGTAATTTGCTTCTTCCCAGGTTTTGCTGTTGAGTTATTTTATTTTTGCTTTTATGTGCCAATTTCTGCCTGCAGTCTTACCAACTCAAAACAAAGAAACAAACAAAAAACAACCAAACCAAAACAAAACTTAAAAAAAAAAGAAAAAAGAAAAGGAAAGAAAAGGACGAATGTTATCATTAGCAGATAACAAACAGAAAACTGGAAAAACAAGCATATTCAAGGCTTAGTAGCTCATTGTTTGTAGACAGGAGAGAAGCAATAAACCCTGAAGCACGTGAAACTTGTTTGGATAGACAAGAAGGTATGTGTCAGTTCTAGATCTGAGAAGCAGAGAAAAAAAGCCGGCTTTTTTTTTTTTTTTAGAAGAATGAAAAAGCATGGAGCGCACAAAAGAGAGATGATGCACGGGACGCGTGCACCTGAAACAAAACATCCTTAACGGAAATGGGCATCAATGAAAATTGACAGAAATGAGACAGGAAGACTGGAGAAAACAACCAAACAGTGAAGGACAGTCCTTCGTGCTTTCGCCAATCACCATTCATATTAAGTTGTCGTTCCCATTTCTGGAAGCTACCTCTTCTTCGTTCGGAAAGCCTCGCATTCACAGACCTCAAAATAGAACCACATCCGTGCACTGACTCGACAGAGCATTCTCTGTTTGTGGAGCTAGTGGCGTGTTAGAATCTTGGCAGTGGCAGAAAAAAAAAGAAAAATGAAAAAGAAAATCAGGCAGCTGAAGGGCATCAAGGAATCATGACCTGGACGTGGCTTAGCCCTCTTAAAATGTAAAGACTTCACGCTGAAAACACTTGTCTGAAGGATTTCTTCTCTGAAGACCTGCTGTCAAACTCTTCCTAGCGTTTCTTCCTCCTCCGGACTCAACAAACAGCTTTCGCTTGGGAGTTCAAACAGCGACTCAGCATACAATCTTTGTTTATAAGGATAGACGCTGACTCAGCTATCAGCTTTTCCTGATGACACTGAATCAAGAAAGGAAGTATTTATTTATGAAAATATACATTTACAATTATTTTCTTATCCTCATCATTACAACTGTTTACCATCTAGTCTATGCCTCTCTGCAGACAGACGAACTACCAGATTACCTCGGAGTGTAGGGCTCTAATACAAGAGCGCAAGGGCAAGGGCAGCTACGCGTTAAGAGCTGTCAGCAGATACACGTGACCTTGGCACACACACACACACACACACACACACACACACACACACACACACACACACACACACAACACACACACACACACACACACACACACAGAGAGACAGAGAGAGAGACACAGAGAGAGAGCACAGAGAGAGACGAGAGAGAGAGAGAGAGAGAGAGAGAGAGAGAGAGAGAGAGAGAGAGACACAGGGAACACACACACACACACACACACACACACACACACACACACAGGCAGACAGCTAAACAGACAGGCAGACAGACATACAGACAGGCAGGCAGGCGGATAAAAAAAAAACAGTCAGGCTGATAGACAGACAGATACACAGACAGAGAGGCAGGCACAGACAGACAGGTAGACATACAGACAGAGGAGGACAACCTCTGATCCACTTTGTGTGACAGAGGGGAAAAATACCGCCACAGCAAATTTCATGTTTGTTTGCTTGTTAGTTGTTTTTTCCCCCAGTGTCTTGTGTCACCCTATCAACGTCACATTTACACCTCCGAAATCGACGTCCCTGCAGAAAAAAGTCACAGTGGCTCCGACCCGGCTGTCTACTGCGAATGTTCAATTTCAAGTCGCCATAAAGCAACCCGGCAGAGGAGTGACTGCACCGCTGCCACTGGAGTTACTGTGATGGTGTTCAGTGCTGCCTGCTCTGATGCACTGGAGTTACTGTGATGGTGTTCAGTGCTGCCTGCTCTGATGCACTGGAGTTACTGTGGTGGTGTTCAGTGCTGCCTGCTCTGATGCACTGGAGTTACTGTGGTGGTGTTCAGTGCTGCCTGCTCTGATGCACTGGAGTTACTGTGATGGTGTTCAGTGCTGCCTGCTCTGATGCACTGGAGTTACTGTGGTGGTGTTCAGTGCTGCCTGCTCTGATGCACTGGAGTTACTGTGGTGGTGTTCAGTGCTGCCTGCTCTGATGCACTGGAGTTACTGTGGTGGTGTTCAGTGCTGCCTGCTCTGATGCACTGGAGTTACTGTGGTGGTGTTCAGTGCTGCCTGCTCTGATGCACTGGAGTTACTGTGGTGGTGTTCAGTGCTGCCTGCTCTGTGATGGTGTTCAGTGCTGCCTGCTGATGCACTGGAGTTACTGTGGTGGTGTTCAGTGCTGCCTGCTCTGATGCACTGGAGTTACTGTGGTGGTGTGTTCAGTGCTGCCTGCTCTGATCCAGCACGCGCAGGAAACATCAGCACAGGATCCTGATGACTGTTATCAGCGAACTTGTGGAGCAAGTGTCAGTATGGTTACCCTCCGGATGATGCCATCACACATCCACACAACAAGGTCTCCATGGACTGGTACTGACGTATTGGACTCCCACGAATGTGGGTGTGTAGAGGAGTTTCTTTCATTCTTTCTTTTTCTTTCTTTTTTTGTTGCTGTCCCATCTTCTATGCCCCTCAGTGGCACTGAACCCACGCCGCTCATTCCCAGTCCCCGGTCCACAGCCACATCCTGGCCCGTCCCGCTGCAGCCCCGGAACCGGTAATCACAGGGAGCAGTCAATGTCAGGTCGTTAAGAGGCAACACACCGGAGGAGATGCTGCACTGCTGCCGGGCCACTTCAATAGTGTTCAGTAGTGCCTCTTCTGATTCAACATACGCAGGGATACACTTACTAAGCCCCCAACTGACGACAATAATTGCTAAGTCGCACACACACACACACACACACACACACAGGCATGGAGGACTTGAAACAAAATGAACAAATGTAAACGAAACACATCAAACATCCAAAAATTTTCCCGATAATTAACACACTGGATATAATGTTACACAACTTTACTAAGTTTTAAAAACTTCGCTAAGTTTAGTAACACTTTTTTTATTACCACAGAGCAAACGACAATAGTTAAATACGGACTTTATACATGTAAATTGTTTTGGTATAAACTTATTTCTAATATCATCATATTTGGTGCATTTCATTACAAAATGAAATCGTCGCCAAGGTCCATTCTGGTCGCAGTCCCGACAAAATCGTTCATCATGAGGTATTCCAAATCGTCTGCCAGTTTCGATCATGAGTTTATGATTACCACAGCGGAACCGAATTAGTGGGTATATATAAACATCAGGCAACATTTCAATATATTTTTCACGGCAAAACTCTGTTTTAAAATTCCTGTAAAATAAACACTTATTACTAGATTCTAAAGCATCGTTCCAAGCACGTATGTAAACATCTTCTAATGAATTACGAACATTTCTACAGATACTATGAACAGACGAAAACTTTTGAACGATTTAAATGAAATACCATCACAGTAACTCCAGTGGCAGCGGTGCAGACACACACACACACACACACACACACACACACACACACACACACACACACACACACACACACACTTACACTCCATGCCCTAGATTCAGAGAACAAGTAAAACTAAATGGAAGGATGATGAGTAAGGGTCACAACGCTTCTTCGAGGAAACAATTTTCGGAAAGATGTAAATCTTGGCTTGGCGAACAGAGAAAGGGAGCTGGTTACAGGTGGAGGGACCCTGGTAGGAAAGGAAAACGTTGACCGCATGATTTAGAGCCAAAAGAAGGAAGTCTGTACACGTGGATGTCAGAAAGAAGAACGTTGTAGATATGGATGTCAGCAGCAGAACGAAGATGAAGAG
>JADBJO010026308.1:0-22678 GCA_016801955.1 Conus betulinus | reverse complement strand
TGAAGGCGCTTGTCAGGCCCAAAGTGTAAGCTTATTATTGTCAGTGGTTAAAAACTGCACAAAACTGATGTCAGAGTGGGGGTAGATGAATTTTGAAAAAAAAAATCCTTTATAACACATCTCCAAGTCACCCAGACCCGAGAGGTGCAGACCCATGATAGTGCCGATTCTCAGGATATTTGAACGACTCTCTCTCTCTCTGTATGTCTGTTTCTGTCTCCGTGTGTGTGCGTGTGTGTGTATGTGTGTGTGTGTGTGTGTGTGTGTGTGTGTGTGTGTGTGTGTGTGTGTGTGTGTGTGCGTGCGCGCGCGCGTGTGTGTATGTGTGTGTGTGTGTGTGTGTGTGTGTGTGTGTGTGTGTGTGTGTGTACCTATTTGTCTTGCACGTTGATTGTCTTCTATTCAGCTGATTTCCTCCTTTTTTCATCTTTTTCTCTCTCTCTCTCTCTCTCTCTCTCTCTCTCTCTCTCTGTTGTTCTTGTTTTTGTTGTCGAGTTCAGACGTATGTTGAATCAAGGCAGCGCTCATCGACAAACAACAACAACAAACAACAACAACAACAACAACAACCCCCAGCAGTCTTCCTAGTGAACACCGAGAGTGCTCACCACTTCGAACAACACTACATCAAAGAGCTTTAAAAGTCGGATGAAAATCCAGTGATATTCCACCACAACTGAAAGCAACACAACCTGCCGCCACACCCAGACCACCAGAACTATAAACGGATGCAGAGAAAAATGACTTGAGCGGCTTGTAAGGTGCACGCCAGGTCTAATTTTTGTTTAAACCTTTTCTTTCTATTTGTTTTCACTTTTTTTTTTCATTTTTGTTCTTTGTTGCTGTGGGTGTTGTGGTGTACACACCTCCACCTTCTTTTCCCTTAATTTTTCGCGTCTTTTTTTCTGTCCTATTTTCTGTGCCACCTCAATGGTACTGCACCCACACTGCTCATTTAATTTCGAACCCCTCGTCCACAGCCACAACCCAGCCCGGCCCGCCACAGCCCCGGCACCAGCAATCGACAGTGCACGCCTTATGTCGAGTCGCAAAGAAGCAACCCACCGTAGGAGACACTGCCACTGCTGCCCAGTCACTTCGGTGGTGTTCAGTGGTGCCTGTTCTGATCCAACATACACAGGACACCACCGACTAGTTCCCCCCCTACAGACGACAATAATTCCTTAGTCGCGGAGCCGGCGTGAGTGAGCTCTCCCTCCGGAGGGCACCTCCACATCCTTCCAACGACAACCCCCATGAACTTGCCGATACCGGTGGCCCCAACGGAACCAACGAAAGGCCATAAACGTGGAGAGGATATCGAAACTGAGGTCACCATGATAGCAGGGCAAGAAGGGCCACAGAATTTGAGACGTTTTTTTTTTTTTTTTTTTTCTTTTCTTCTTCTTCTTGGTTTTAAATAACTTTTATTTCAGAAACAAGTAAACAGAATACCTTCATAATTGTCAGGACGAATGAGCAACAACAAGCCCTACGCTTATACTGTGCTCAAATATACATTTACAATACATTTGCGGTTAAATACATTCTCAATATACTAAGTATTTCACTTCGTGTTTAGGATTTTTTAAGAAAAACACTGAAAAAGAAAAAAAAACGAACAAGCCCCCCAAACAAACAAAAGTAGCAGAAAAATAAAAAATGAATAACATAAAATATGGGAGGTAAGGAGAGGAAGCAGCAATCACGTCATCAACAAGAATATGTGAACAATTTACAAACACGAGAGAAACCTATACAATAACGTAAAGTAGTTTAGGGTAGAGACCATCTTTTCCATTTTCCATTTTTCTTCTTCTTCTTCTTCTTCTCTTCTTCTTTTTAATGCTGATCGATGAGAATGAGGATGATGAAGATGGTGGAATGGATTTCCATTCCGGCCCGGAGACTGCATAACAGGGGTGTACTCTACATCCCAGCGCCAACCAAGCCCGAAAGATACAGACACACACCCCCCCGCAGTGTTGGTCAGGAAATCTGAGCAAAACTCTGTGAGCTGCATCCATTTAGTGGTTGAAACTCGACTGTGATGTCCAAGTCCTCTCAGCTGAGCCTGTGGCAAACTCAGCCCAGGGTAGGAGCCGGTCGGGTCACATGGCTCTGATGGGAATGGGGGCGTCCAATTTCACCCATTCCAGTTTCACCTACGCTTTGTTATTCAAAATTAGCAAGATGGCTGCCCCTGACCTGTGCAGTTTCACCTACTCAGTTGTCCCCCCCCCCCCCCCCCCCCCCCTTTTTTTTTTTTAGAATTGCCAAAAGTCCAATTTCACCTACCTCAGGGTTGGCAAGCCGTCAAATTTCACCTACGACCTGTGGACCCGTGAACTGTATTTTTCTTGTTCTCACTCTGCATGTCTTGCCCACTTTTTTATTTTTCAATGTGAAATTGACTCAGTCTTTTCTCATAACTTCAATGTGAAATTGACTCAGTCTTTTCTCATAACTTCACTGACTCGTACTTTTGTAAAGTGTTTGAAATGCGAAATTTACTAAGTCCCTTCACCGACTCGTACACACTGGTTCATTTGTCTTCTCTGCAACCATGGAGCATAAATTTATCAGCACAAACAGGGGGGGGGGGGGGGGGGGGGGGGGGGGGGGGGGGGGCGAAAATTAATTCTGGATGGTCACTTCTTTGTTTAATGCGTTGGTATGCTTGATGAGTTGGTAGGCTGTCCGTCTGTCCTCATATATAGCAGAAAACCACAGTAGGTGAAATTAACCCTTAAGATACATCACAGTAGGTGAAATTGGCCTTCCTGAGACCACAGCTGAAACTGGAATAGGTGAAACTGGAATAGGTGAAATTGGATGTCCCCATGGGAGTGAAACCCTCAACCTCCCCAACCGGGAGATCGCGACGCTAACCACTCCGCCTTTGCGGCTGGCCATCTTTTTTCTTGTTGGCGTGGAGTGCAGGGAAACGAGCGGTCTATAAACACTGAATGCATGGATGATCAGGGGTAGGGGTGTGGGGAGGGAGGGACAGGGAGGGGCGGGGGAGGGAGGGATGACAGCGCCCTAAAACTATTATCACTGACAGCCAGGGACAATCGCCTGGTGAGTCTGTTCTGTTTGCATGACAACAAAGACGAACCACTCACAGCCCCTGGTGGACGAAACAATGTCTTCGGTGAGAACCAAGAACCGCGCTGGTCAGCAACCTTGCACCTATGGGAACTTCTTTGAGTCAAAAAATTGTTTTTTCATCATCATTCATTTTTTTTTTTTTAATGAAAAGCAGTTTCTTCCAAAAGGAACGAGTACTGTGTTTACCGAAAATGGAAGAGAATAAAAATCCATAACACATCATAAATGACATTGATAATCGTCTCGCCGTTCATTTATGCCACATATTTGTAATGAGGTTTTGAAGATGTGGGGGGTGAACTATTTTCTGGAACAGTTAGAGAAGGCATTAAAGACAGGTGCAACAATGTAACATTGTAAAACAAGACATCATCGAGTCTCATTTTGGAAACAATGCTCTTTTAAAATTTGAGAACATTCTACTTTATTCTTTTGATGGCAATTTTTATATTATATCGTAAAAGAAAAAAATATTTCAGCTGCTGAATATACTCAGTAAAGTTATATATGAGTTGCTGAAAGTCGGACATGAAACAAAACGTACCATGGTTTTCGGAACCGAAAAGTATCAAAGTCTACTGCGATTTCTCATTATTATCTTTTTGTTTTGTGTGCGTGTGTAAAGAATAAACCGAAAACTGACCTAAATTAGGTTAGATTTTCACTTTTTCATAATTTGAAAAAAAAAGTTCAAGCAAAAAAAAAAAAAAAAAAACAAGAACACACACACACACACACACACACACACACACACACACACACACACACACACACAGAGTAACCTTCACTCTCCTTGCTATGTACATTTGTTGTCAGTTGCACTGCATAAAATATGATTAAACAAGTTAATTGGACTGCTTCATGGCTACATTCCTTTGCAAGAGTTTAGTTTTAGTTAGTTTCTTTTCAGTGTGTGTGTGTGTGTGTGTGTGTGTGTGTGTGTGTGTGTGTGTGTGTGTGTGTGTGTGTGAATGTGTGAAAGAATTGTTTTTTTAATTGGTCTCCTTCCCAGCTGCATCCTATTGTAAGAAGTTTGTTCAGTAGCTCTCTCTCTCTCTCTCTCTCTCTCTCTCTCTCTCTCTCTCTCTCTCACACACACACACACACACACACACACACACACACACACACACACACACACACACACACACACACACACACACATCAGTGCGTATCTATTATCCTCGAAAATAAAAAAAATTCTCTCTCTCTCTCTCTCTCTCTCTCTCTCTCTCTCTCTCTCTCTCTCTCTGTGTGTGTGTGTGTGTGTGTGTGTGTGTGTGTGTGTGTGTGTGTGTGTGTGTGTGTGTGTGTGTGTGTGTGTGTGTGTGTGTGTTTTTTCGATTGACTGACTAGCTTATCAGCTTGCTTTTTGTTTCTGCTTCTTCAACTGACATGTAATAATCTGTGTTAAGTATTAATTTATTTACGTCTGATTTATACTACATTCATACATAAAAAGTGAAATTAAAAAAGTTAATTAACAAAACAAAAACAAAAACAGAAAACCCCCCCCCCCCCCCCCCAATAAAAAAGGAAGAAAGGAAGAGGAAAACGCCTGGACGCGCGCGTGACATTTTAGTTTACAAATTGTTGTTATGGTTATCCTCTCCACAGTCGGTGTCTTTCTGATGGTAACGACCAAAATAATTTTATTTATTGCGTGAAAGTCAGTTCATACGGAATGGTTCAATTGTCTGGAAGTGTGTGGTCTGGGTACGCGAAGGCAGATAGAGTTCATACAACAGTTTGAATTAATACAGTACTTTCCATCGGACATCGCTAAGTTAGAGCGAGACGGTCCTTCCACTGATTAAGCACTAAGTAAGAGGACGATAAGAGCACCAAATGTTTTTTTTTTTTTTTTTCTTTTTTTTAATCCCTTTTTTCCAATAAGGGCGGACCGATCCACTCTCTTGCCCACATAACCATGACAGACGTCCGTAATGCAAAAATGACTGTAAATGAATGAATAAGGGTTAACTGAAACATACATATCAAGCTGTCTACAATTATTCTCTATCCAATCTTGGTTTGCATTCATTGAATACCTAATTCAGTTTTCTGTGAAAGACTTTCTTTTAGTGTACATTAATTTTTTTTTTTTTTCGCAACCATGCTCCGGTAGAGGATATATCCGCCTCCTTTCCTCTCCCCCCCCCCCCCCCCCCCCCCCCCCCCCCCCCCTTTTTAAAGTATTATTTGTTTGCCTTGCTAGTTTGTTTGTTTGCTTGTTTGTTTGGTCTTTGCATTGCCTTCGTCTCACCAGACTAACGATATCCCAAACCGGTCACCTTGGATCTATCATAAATTATGATGTCAAGCTTTCGCTGTGCTACACAGTGGCAACCATGCCCTGAAACGTAAATTGTACCCGTGTTGACAGTTACCATCTTCCTGATGCAAATTATCCTACAGAGGGAAAAAATACAGCGTCAACATTGTGACGCGAGGTGTAAGCCAGAGATTTTCCCACCGATGTACTCGCTATCGGCCTCTTCGGTGAAGAGATCTCGTCGAACCGCCGAGGCACCCCCAAATTACAAGTCAGCGTTGTGATTAGCCATTGGGCAAAGAGACTGGGGCACGGCGTTCCCAGGCAATACAGTTAGTAAAGCAGTTCGAAAGTAGATAACTCACAGAGGCCATCCAAGGCTTATCAACCTGGCGTTTTAATTGCCGAGACGATTAGATTGGTCTGGACATATTATGATTAGTGCCGTAAACAGATGTCATTATGGCAGCACTGCCCTCTTAGCCAACGGTTCCGTCACTGTTGAGGGTATGGAGAGTATCAATAGCAGCCAAAGCCAAGGAGCAATCAGTACTATTTATGGCACTCAGTGAAATAAAAAAAAAAAAAAAAAAAAAAAAAAAACGGGGTGTGTGTGTGTGTGTGTGTGGGTGTAATAGAAAGGATTTCTTCCAGATATCTGCCTTGTTCGTGTAGATTATATGACTTATTATCGGGAGAGAAGCTGAATCTGACAATACAGTGTTTAACTAAACTTTTTTTCTTTTTCTTCTCTTTCCATATTCACACACACACACACACACACACACACACACACACACACACACACACACGTTACACGCAAGCACAAAACGCATGCGTACACTGCTTTTCAGGACTTTTTCGCTGCGGGCACAGTTGAATTACCGAAAATGCTCCGATCGTTCTAACACATTCGGAAACTGCTACACATTCCTTAACAGCACAGCATTCTCTCTCTCTCTCTCTCTCTCTCTCTCTCTCTCTCTCTCTCTCTCTCTCTCGCGCACTGCACGCACGCACGCACACACATACACATTCACACACACACGCGCGCGAGAGTTTTGGGGCTCAGTTTTTGTTGTGTGCCTGATGTGTGTGTGTGTGTGTGTGTGTGTGTGTGTGTGTGTGTGTGTGTGTGTGTGTGTGTGTGTGTGTGTGTGTGTGTGTGTGTGTCTGTGTGTGTGTGTGTCTGTGTCTGTGTCTGTGTCTGTGAGACAGAGAGAGCGAGCGAGAGAGAGAGAGAGAGAGAGAGAGAGAGAGAGAGAGAGAGAGAGAGAGAGAGAGAGAGAGAGAGAGAGAGAATGCTGCGCTGTGAAGGAATGTGTGGCTGTACCCGAATGTGTTGGAACGATCCGAACATTTTCGGAGGAATCCTAAGCCTACAACTGTGCTCGCAGCGGAAAAAGTCCAGAAAAGTAGTGTACGCGTAGCTAGTGACCTAAATTCGAAGGCTTGTACGCGTACGGCGGCTTTGTATGGAAGGCTATCATCTCCATAAGCTAAAACTTCCTGTTTTCCCTGGTTTCCCAAAATTTCGTGCAGAAAAAACACCAATCAATCACTCACAATCTTTCCGGAAAACCATGATAATAAGGAAATCCCTTATTATTATCCACCTTTCCTGAAGAAAAAAAGTGGCTTTTAATAATAAAGATAGTGACACTAACCGACTTCTTTACGAAACAGGTGTCATCACCAATTGAACCTTTGATAGCTCCACTTACTGTTTTCCTGATGAAAACAGTTAACCAGTTATCATCATTAGTTATAACAGCTGTGACAATAAATTCGTTTAGCCCCTAAAATAATCAGCGTAACTGCCCACTTCATAAAAACTGTGATAAATAATTTACCCGAAAAAATTACTATGATTTATTTTCTTTAAAATCACTAACGATTTTTGTCAGGAAAACGGGAATAATAGTCAGCATGGGTTTATGAAAAATACACCCAAAGACTGAGAAAGAGATTGAGAACAGACAGGGATAGACAGAGTGAAGAAGTGAATATCACACAGAGAGCAACTGTTAATTTTAAAATAGAAAAAAAATGAATAAAAAAGATGAATGCACGTGTTATAAACTGAAGAGAAAATCGATTTTGTTCATATGGAAATATTCAAACACCAGAGCTGCTTTTTTTTTCCTTTTTTTTTTTTTTTTTTTTTTTGAGCAGCATGTTTTATATGAGAGATACAGAAGACTTTCGGATGGGAGGCTGAGAAAGAAAGTATTGACACAGGTATATTATATGTCCACATCAGAATATTCAACCACCAAAACTGCATTCTTGGACGGCAATCCATTTCTATGTTCAACATACCGAATATTACATAGTCTATCACGCACTCACGCAATACTCAGTCCCAGCCTTCAACAAGTTCTCTAGCTGGTGGGTTTGTGCTTCCCATATTCAAGACCCGGCTTTGGTGATCATCGACAATTTCCATTCCCATTTTGGTGATTTTTGACACGAACGTCGAATCATGTCTTATACCCTCGACAACAAGAATTAACGCCCTGCGAACAGTAAACAAGTGGGGTAGTTTTTGTAAGGAAACCTAACACAGAGTAATTTTTTATTCAAGACTGGCACAGCCTTTTAAACTTGAATAAAGTCAGACAAATACAAAGACGAACAATCTAATAGTGGGGGGAAACAAGCGCAGGCCAACAATTAAATTGTCTTCATAGTAATGACTTGGCAAAACTTTGGACTTAAAGAGGGGGGGGGGGGGGGGGGGGGGGCAGAGGTTGAAAATGTAAAAAAAAACTGGGAACTTGAAATTAAGGAAATATATCAGATATGAAAAACTCTTCACTGGCGGCATAAGGGAACCATCGCAATCCCTTTCAAAGGCAGATATTTGTATTGCCTGCTCCGAGGCCTTTCGTCCGCTGGGTCGGAACTCATCAGGGAGACACGGCTGGTTGTATCTGCGCTCCTGGCGTCAAACAGAGACACTCCACAATTTCAAGTTCCCAGTTTTTACATTTTCAACCTCCTGCCTCCCCCCCCCCCCCCCCCCCCCCCCCCCCCCCCCCCCCCCTCTTTAAGTCCAAAGTTTTGCCAAGTCATTACTATGAAGACAATTTAGTTGTTGGCCTGCGCTTGTTTCCCCCCACTATTAGATTGTTCGTCTTTGTATTTGTCTGACTTTATTCAAGTTTAAAAGGCTGTGCCAGTCTTGAATAAAAGTTACTCTGTGTTAGGTTTCCTTATGGGATCAAAAACTACCCCACTTGTTACTGTTTGTGTTTGTTTGCTGTTCCCTGCCTCATTTCATTTCCGATAACTCCCTGCGGTTTTGTTACTCAAGAAAGAACACAGACAGGCCTACACCCGCGAAGGTGCGGGTGGGGCTAACTATTTTTAGTGGGACCCAGAAAAGTACTGTCCCCTACTGCCAAACACACCAGCTGGGAGCAAGCCTGCACCAACCTATATAGCCTCTTAGTCTCACCTGCAGCTGAACTTCCAACGCCTACCCTGAACAGGAACTCGTTCAGAAAACTAGTACAGCATCTGCGTGTGCACATGACTTTCAAAGTTCCACAAGAATGTGGCTTCAGCAAGATGTGCCCGTTCTTTTTTTTAAAATCAAGATTAAAACAAAATTGAACAAAACAAAAAAAAACAACAGAAACAACAACGACAACAACACACACACACACACACACACACACACACACACACACACACACACACACACACACATGCCTCCAAAAGAAAGAACGAATTTCAAAGCAAACAATATGCGTTTTGGCCTCTTGGGTCTTTTTCAGACAAGACAGACATGACTTTCCAAGTCCCACCAGTATTTAACTTCTGCAAGATGTGCCCAGTTTTTTGTTTATTCAAGATTAACGTCATCGAAAAACGCTATAGCGTCTGTTCGTGACACCCCCCCCCCCCCCCCCCCCCCAAAACAAAAAAAAAAAAAAAAAAAAAAAAGAAAAAAAAAAAAACCCCAACAAAAAAAAACAAAACAAAGCCTCTAAAACGAAAGAACAAATTACAAAACAAACACTACGCGTTTGGGCTTCTGCGGTCTTTTTCTTTTTTCTTTTTTTTTTTTTTTTAGCCAAGACAAAGAACAATCAAGACAATGATGAGGGTCGAACAGTCACTCATCTCCACAAACTGGGCGCAAAATGCATGTGCCATGTAACCAGGCTACTGGGAGGGGAGGCCATATGGGTGAAAAAGAGTAAATATAACAATAATAATGAAAAAAAAAACAAAAAGTGAACGTTCCTGCTACTGATAATAACATTTATAATGGCGGGAGTGTTATCATTTAATGGCAATACTACCAGAGGTGACAGTAGAAACTGTAGTAATAATAGTAACAATACTGACAGGAGAAGAGTAAGGAGAGGGTTAGAGGATGGTTAAAAACGAAGATTATAGTAGCAATGATGATGGTGATGACGACGATGATAGCAACAACAACGACAACAACAATCATCATCATCTAATTTAGAAGAAAAATTAACATTCCGCTGAACAAAAGAGACAAACAAATTACAAGACAATGACACGACACGTTTCGACTTCTTTGCTCTTCTTCAGGCAAGAAAACAACAATTATGACAAAGAAAACAAAGAATAACAGTCACTCATCTCCTTAAACTGGGCGCAAAATAGATGTAGAATGACAATGCGGCTGCTGAGAAAGACAACGCGAGTTAAAATAATAATAACAATATTAATGATAACAATCATAATGATAATAATCATCATCATATAATGATAATAATGACGATAATGATGATAATAGTGATATTAATAGTAATAGTAAGGATGATAACGATGATGGTGGTAACATTATTACTACTACTACTACTACTACTACTACTACTACTACTACTACTGCTACGACTAGATGAAATAGAAGAGGAGGAGGAGGGGGGAGAGGGACGAGAGGAAGAAGAAGCAGCAGGATGTAGATAGATACTGGCAAAGACAGATTTCTCATCCAGCATGATGCACACATAAACCCGGCAGTGTTTTTTGATTTCAAAGTAGCGTTATTGTCCCGCTGAGGTGACTATAGGTCGTCAGCCCTTTCGTTCATCGAAAGCGTGGACTTCCAGCCAATTTTTTTCCCTGGTTTTGGGGGATTTTCACCGATGATGTAACAGTCTTCAAATACATGATCTTCCCCTCAGTTGATGGTACATTTCACGCCTTTGCACTCACCCCGTGACCCCATCTTTGCGCCAGCTCAAAGATTTCTTTGTTTTAATCATTCTGCTGGGAGTCACCTGGTTTGAACTTGATTGCCATATGAAAGAAAATGAGGAGAATCAATTTTCAGACACAATAAAGATTCTCAAAAGCAATCTAATTAATTACACCAGTACACAAATAGTCGACCCCTTAAGCCAGGCATCGGTGCATTAATTTTTGGTGTGCAGCCTGCACACAACTTTTCTCTCTGACTCGCTTGAAGAAATAATCCCCACACGAACAACAACAATCAATTTCCAACTCAACTGAACAGTTTACATGGCACTTACCCACTTAGGTTAATTCTGTGAGTCCTTTGACAGCAGCTGCTATTAGCTCGGTGATGCCTTGCAACAGCCTGTTTGCGATTTTAGCCTGCATTCAAATGACTCTTGCTGTTGAAGCCTTGTCCACAATATTTTGCTAGTATTTCTGAAACACGATATGGTCATAATGAGTGCAGGATGAAAAAAAAAGAGTATCCAGTGTGTGCTGCAACTAACTTCTCATTCTCTTTTAAAGTTTGATATGAAGTACTCCCTAAAAAGTTACTGAAACACTGAAAATTCTTGGAATCACCCCCAAGTGAAAAAAAGGATGTGACAAAAGAGTCGCTCCATCTGTATACACAATGACCTGCTCAAATTGAAATTACAAGCAGTTTGTGCATGGTTAATGTGAGTACAGTGAAATCACTGCGCTGACGATTAGTTGTCTCCCTTCCTGCAATTCAGACAACTGAAAACGTATTCTTGAAAACCAATGTTTATATGGGATGGACCGTTGCCAAATTTTGTCGGGAACCACTCTCATATACATTCATATCTCTTATCATGATAAAGGGTACCTATATTTCACACGTGATTTTTTTTTTTTTTTTTTTTTTTTTTTAATTGTTTTCTCCAAACCCACCCCTTTTAAGACATGATTTTTGACAATCATGACAGGAGCAGAAACTCATCCCTTTTTTTTTTCCCCACATTGGACAATTTATGACCACTGGTTAAAATAAAAAGTACTAATTTAGTCTTAGAGCAATGTTAAATTAATGTGAAAATCATTCTTTGCTGAATATAGCGTATGTCTATGTTGAAACAACAATTTGCATTTCAAAACACAATAAGCGAAAATTCTCAAAACTATCCGATTGCACAATTCTACAAGTACTCGACTCCTTATTTAAGGCCTTGGCGCATAATTTGTGGTGTACAGCCACAGCCAGTGGCTCTCTCTCTCTCTCTCTCTCTCTCTCTCTCTCTAACACACACGCACGCGCGTGCGCGCGCGCACCTTGTCCAACTTCCCCCCGAACCCGATCCCCCTTGTGCGTTTCTTTACAGTAGGAACAGGGGGAGGTTTACATATTATAGCTATTTGTTAAATTGATTCTGTCTGTCTGTCTGTCTCTGTATATATATATATATATATATATATATATATATATATATATGTGTGTGTGTGTGTGTGTGTGTGTGTGTTTTATTCACTCGTATATTCTTAGATTTCATCTTGTTCATCTATTCATATATTTCTTAAATTTCAACCGATTTATCTTTTCTTACAGTTAAGGAAATAAAGATGATAATAATAGGAATAATTAAAATAATTACTACCATCATCGTTATTATCATTTTTATCATCATCATCATCATCACTATGAGATTGGAATTGTCATTTTTGTTTTCATACTTGTAGCAACGTCAGTGCGGAGCTGATCTCCTTCTCGACCTGTGATTGCTTGCCGGCTTTTCTCTTGGGGAAACGGTTTCCGCAGAGAAGTGGGAGGACGCTTTCCGCTTCCCTGGTTACCGCCGACACGAGTTACAGGCCTTGAGCTGGCGGACTGGGGTTGGCGGTTGCCACTGATTGGCTTCGTTGTCAGCCAATCCTGGATCGGAGGCGCGTGATACGAATCATCCACCTCCTAGCGCGAAGGAGCGCCGTCAGGTGGCGATGAAGAAATGCTAGTGGTGAAACCACGCTACGACCGTCCTGCCATGGGGGGAAAGCACCTTGATTCGTTGGTGGCTCTCTTGACCGTGTTAAACTATGGTCTCTAGATGGGTCGGGGATCCACCTGCAGACTTCTGCCCGAGAAACAGCCAACCACAACCAGGGGTTCCAAATGTGTGTGTGTGTGTGTGTGTGTGTGTGTGTGTGTGTGTGTGCTCATCATTCGTATAATTTATTTACTTATTCTTTCTTTGGTATCTACTTACTGATTAATTCATCTTATTTATTCTTTTATCTATTTATCAACCTATTAATAATTTAGCCAGATTAAAGATAATACACAAGTATTTTTTTTTCTTTTTGAATTATGTAATTCATTACCTTTTATTGTAACAGCAAACTTGAAGTGTGTGTATTTTACTATGGTGTAATCAACAGCTAAACTGTTCTGTAATTAAGTTTTTATTTGCAGGTAAAGGGTTTAAATATATAGCGGTGTGTCGTGAAAATGTTGCGCAAGTGTCACGCGGAGATCGGCCTTGTGTCGACAGACAAGCGCGCGCGCCCGCTAAACCTGCCCCGCAAGTCCTCAAAAGGTTCGACATGTATCAGGGGAGGGAGACTGGGTAATCAGACAGGAGGGAGTAGGAGTAAGTGGTTAGAGGAAGTGAAGGGGGAAGAGGGTGGGGTCGAGGTTTGACGTACTGTACCATGCTGTATTCGATTTCTTCTTCACCTCCCCTCCACTCTTCCGGAGGACCGTTTTCATTTTCCAGCTGAAACCACCTCCCTCCCCAAAGAGAAAATAGTAATAAATCAATGAATTAAAAAAAGTACAAGAAAATGATATGAATAAATAAATGAACAGATATGTAAATAAAAAATCGAAGAGCTGCTTAAAACCCCTGAAAAGCAGGAAAAAAAAATCATGCCTGAATATCTGAAGATGCATCTTCTGGTCTTTTCACACTTACAGCAACCCGACACATTTCTAAAAATACCATCAGAAGCACTTGCACAGCTCAAACCAGTCTTGCAAACTGAGGAGATAACGTCAGCCAGAAACAACTCTTTTTTTGATGAGACAAGGGAGAAAATGTATTTTTCGCAGCAGTAGTGGTATACTTACCCACTTGAGAAAGCGTATCCTTTTGGTCTTCCCGATTTCTTTTTCTGATTTGAATCACAGTCTTTGCGACACAACCTTTCCGGCGCCATTTTGAATCGATACAGGAGTTTTCCCGCCAATTTCGCTTTGCCTGCCTTCGTTCGCTACAGTTCAACAAAGTGACCGCCCACTAGGGTTACAGTAGGGCAGTCCGGTTACGTCCAATTTTAACCATAGCCGGCGCTCATAGTATCGAACAAGATAGGAGCATTTTCAACAGCGCAGTGACACCACCGAAGCAGCTCTTTCGAAAGTGTTATCTGGGCGATTTCTATGGCGAGACATCGTGTAAGAAAGTATCATATCAAATAAATTGGCTGTGACAAGCATTTTTTTTCATGCATCGTATGCGAAGCAACGTATTAAAAATAGCATTTTATTATTCGGCAAGGTACATGATATTGTATTTTTGTTATCATCTGGATATGAGGCAGTAATAAATCGGTTGCCAGATTTATTCAAACCCCTCCCCATTCCGTACCCCCCCCCCCACGAAAGAAAATGATAATAGTATTAACTACAGTTGCATTGTGTCATGAAATGGCCACTTTGCGAACATTGGAAGTGCGTTTTTTTTAAAAAAAAAAAAAAAAAAAACGTTTAGATAAATAAGAGTACATTATTGTACATGCTTGTCCTGATGGTCAAGTCTATTCTTGCCATTTTTAGAGTGCTTTTAAACCATAAGTCAATAAGGCAGCGTGTTTGATTTGAAAGATGTCAGATATATGATGAACTGAATGTTATGTATGGCACTGGCAAATGAACAAGAGATAGGAGTCTAAATCAGTATTTGTTTATGAACTGCGAGAGTTTGGCCTCATGGTATTACACAGAGCATGTGTGACACGAGAAGAAAAGAATTCTGAAAGTCTGATCAAATGATTGATATTTCTGACGTGCCATTCGTGCCATTTGTTTGTAAACTTTGTATTTTCTTAAAGTGATGAATGGCCCAACTCAAATCTTGAGTAAGTCGAATGGGAAAGAAGTACATTTTCCACAGTAAGTGGTTTGACAGTCCGTGTGCAGACAACGGGGGACACAGATGACTGCACTTGTTCAACTTTGACAGAGTTGAAAGCATGGCTTGGTACTGGTCAAAGCGAGCTCGACAGAGCAGATTTACCCTGCTGGTCCGACAGTAGTAGTGCAGACGTTACATTCTGAGTTGTCATTACAGAGAACAAAATTGTGTTGTCACGAGCGGACGTTTAAAGAAATGATGGAAAGAAAATCTTTGTGATGTTCTTTTTGTTTTCATGATTTGTTTCACGGGTTTCGAAGTCAGTGGGGTGAATTTGCAAAGTATGGTTCTGCTGCATTCTGCTGTTTGAGGTCTTTTCACATGGCATTTTGTTGGAAGGTCGTGTCATCAAGTGCACCTTAATGCTTACAGCAAGAAAAGAAAAGGATTAGATAGACTTAAGGCAAAACTTGTCCAGCTTTAGCTTCGTTTAGGGAATAATGTAATCGAATATTACAACAGTATGTGTAATTCTTTTTGCTAAAAATCTCCATTTTCAAAATGTTCTCTCCATCGATTAGCATAACAAAGGTGTACGAAAATCGCTCAATAATCGTGCAACAACCTATGCTTGAAAGGATTGTTGCGATGCCTCTTTTTATGGCATTGATGACAACAAGAACATAGCTTGTACGTTTCTGTCATGATTATTACAATTAATGAAAAGGCAACACTGATATACCGATATGCTCAAACATACGCCTATATTAGGATGCAGATAGATAGATAGATAGATAGATAGATAGATAGATAGATAGATAGATAGATATAAAAAGAAAGAGAGAGGGGGGAGGTGTGAATGATGTTTGATATACATTTTTACCCCATTGTCTTGTGTTTCAGGCTTAGTTTTTTGCCGAAAAAATGTGGTACGGCAAAACATGCCTGCCACCAAGGACTCCTCTGCGTGAGTATTTATACGTAAGTCAGTTCTGTTGGGGAGGGAGAGAAGAGAGGAAGAATGCAGGAAGGTGCTGGGTTGGGGGAAAGATGGAAGGGGGGGGGGGGGGGGGGGGGGGGGGGGGGGGGTCCTATCACAACTTTATGTTGGCGTTCTTTTTCTTTTCTTTCTATTGTTTTTTTCCTATTTCTTTAGAATAAAAAAAGGGTGAGAGTGAGCATATGGGGATGGGAGGGGGTATCTAAAAGAACGCGCTCACACACACACACACACACACACACACACACACACACACACGCGCGCGCGCGCGCGCGCGCGCGCGCACGCACGCTAGCACGCTAGCACGCACACACACACACACACACACACACACACACACACACACACACACACACACACAGAGGGCTAGGGGGTTTCCTTCGGAGTGCCGCGGCAGGAACCCAGCTGATCTTGCGGGCTGGACAGGAAGAGATGAGGAGGGAATGAAAAAAGAATGCTTTTGCATGTCACAGGCCCATGATTTAAAGAAATGACATCCAATGAAAGTTCAAAACCATTTCGCGCCGTCGCCGATCATACGTGCAGATAGGTGCTCTGCACGTTATCACTCTCTTGCACAAAATTTATGTCAGAGTATGGGTAGTTGCATATGAACAAAAATGCTTTACAACACAGACTCAAAAACCTTATTAGCTTAAAACCGTTAAAAAGCATGGTTGTTAAGCGGGTGTGTAAACACACATATACACACACGCCCTTATAAAAAAAAAATGCCCAGCCTCTGCATATCCCTCTCTAAATTTCTCATTGATGACATGACCCAGCAGTGGTTTCTGACTCAACGAAGGGAAATCTATTCTCTCCTTTGAGATCTAGATTACCTGTAGCAATTCATTTCAATACATATTATAAACAACATACATACAAACACTAATGTATACATACACGTATCCAGAAAAGATTTTTGTCTTCTTTTTCTGAATACAGATTGTTGTTTTTGTTGTTGTTGTTGTTGTTGTTGTTGTTCGTCCTTCGATTTCAAAGATGACCACGACTTCAATCTCAGATGGAAGATCACTGAGTGTGGGTCCGCAGGTGGCTGGTGAGGCCGATCTGGGCCCGGAAGGAACGCCCACATGTGGGACACATGTGGTGGGTGCTACAGTGGATGTGGAGGTATCTTTAGAATAATCCTGACATTCTAAACGGGTGCCATCTACTCAATCTGTGGAGGACGGTTATGAAAATAAGATTTGAAACTGACTGATGTTTTATCCCGAAAGCTACCCAAGCTGAATGCCCTGGTCGTTGTCAATCCATTGATCACAGTGCTGTTGTGGATTTCGGTTTGGTCGTGAGGACCCTTTCCTCACAAACCAAAACAGTAGAAGGTAGTCAGTGGTTACACACAGCTCTCTCTCTCTCTCTCTCTCTCTCTCTCTCTCTCTCTCTCTCTCTCTCTCTCTCTCTCTGTATGTCTCGGCTTCTGACTCTGTCTCTATTTCTCTCTCTCTCTCTCTCTCTCTCTCTCTCTCTCTCTCTCTCTCTCTCTCTCTCTCTCTCTCTCTCTCTCTCTCTCTCTCTGTTGTATCCACGACCTTTAGCGAAAATATTTAGAAGGTGGCCAACTCTTTCTCGAGCAGGAAGAGCCTCACATGCATCAGAATTCATAGTTTGCATCCTCATGGCAATACTCCAAAACCATGACAAGAATCACAACTTCAGTGTAAACATGAATGACAATGACTGCTGTATACTGTTACAAGTATAACAACTTCAGTGTAAACATGAATGAGAATGACTGCTGTATACTGTTACAAGTATCACGACTTCAGTGTAAACATGAATGACAATGACTGCTATATACTGTTACAAGTATCACGACTTCAGTGTAAACATGAATGACAATGACTGCTGTATACTGTTACAAGTATCACAACTTCAGTGTAAACATGAATGAGAATGACTGCTGTATACTGTTACAAGTATCACAACTTCAGTGTAAACATGAATGAGAATGACTGCTATATACTGTTACAAGTATCACAACTTCAGTGTAAACATGAATGAGAACGACTGCTATATACTTAAGTATCACGACTTCCGTGTAAACATGAATGAAAATCACTGCTATATACTGTCACAAGTATCACGACTTCAGTGGAAACATGAATGAGAATGACTGCTATATACTGTTACAAGTATCACACGACTTAGTGTAAACATGAATGACAATGACTGCTACCAACTATTCTCAAAGAAGAGAAGGCACAGTAACAACAGGAAGCTGAGGTATATCATGTCAGTGGATGGCACACCTGGTCGTCACACACAAGTGAAATCAGCGCTGAACCGAACACAGACATGGAGACAGATGAATTCAGAGCAGACGGTATTACAGACTGTTCACAATACCAGGTTGCCAGATGGCAACCCACCAGAGAAGACGCAGCACTGATGCCATGTCTGCTCCAT
Source organism: Conus betulinus (assembly GCA_016801955.1). Lineage (NCBI taxonomy): Eukaryota > Metazoa > Mollusca > Gastropoda > Neogastropoda > Conidae > Conus > Conus betulinus. The sequence goes on along the minus strand of JADBJO010026308.1, from coordinate 4,530 downwards.
GGTGCTTGTATCGATCCAACTTATTCAGAACACGACCTTCTGAACCCCTAAATGACGACAACAACTGTTTAGTCATGTTCCAGCGTGAGTGAGAGCAGCCGCCCGGAGGGTTCCACCACCTCCATTGGAGTAGTCCCAATGAACTTGCCGATGATGATGATTTTGACACAACACACCATAGATATGGACATGAAGGGGAGACCCACACGGAGAAATAACACGGTCATAGATCTACATGAACTTGCCGATGATGATGACTTTGACACAACACACCATAGATATGGACATGAAGAGGAGACCAACACGGAGAAATAACACGGCATTAGATATTCTCACCTGTATCACCCAGAAAAAAATCAAATGACATTCAAAATAATGTAACGATAATGGTGATCAGTATCACAGACGTGGTGTATGTTTCTTTCTTTCTTGAGCAGCTGGCCTCACACCCACACACACACACACACACACACACACACACACACACACACACACACACACACACACACACACAACATGCGAACATTCACACACTATCAAATGACTTTACCCGTGTCCAAGCTAAAAAATAAAACACCAAAGAGATGAAAAAGGATTAGCGGGCGATTATCGCTGAAAGGATTCAAGATGTGCACTTAGGCAGATTGATGATTATCTGACATTCAGGTTTATTTCTATATCTGATTAAGCGAGCACTAGAGAGATAACTGACGATTGCCATTTTTCTGACCGTCAGTGGTCATTCCTGTTGAGATACTCCCCCTTCCCCCCCTCCCCCCACTCCAACACACACACATGACTAACATTTTTGTGTGTCCGCAATTGCAAATACACTATCACCAGCAATCTTTATGGTCATTGATTGAAAGTCTTAAACTCTGGAATCCATACCTAATCACTTTGTCTGCATCAACATCTATAGCTGTCCCGGCCGTTTTGTTCAATATATTTTTTAAATTGTTCTTTGCCCAGTTCCACTGGCAAATGAGTATAAATTCGTCGCGTTCTGTTTTTTTGTTTGTTTGTTTGTTTGCTTTGTTTTTTCGTTTTGTTTTGTTTTATTGTTTTGTTTTTCTGTCTGTCGCAAGGATATCTTCCGAACGGAAAGTGGGAGTCGCGTCAAACTTTGTATGGTGGTGTGGCGCAAGAATGCCAAGAGATCAGAACAAGAAGGTCATGACCTTGACGTACGAACTTTGTAGGACATCAGGGTCAAGTTCAAGGTCGAGCAGATAGCTGGACCCTAAAAAATTTGAGGGTGGGAAAATTTTTGTTGCAATCATGTATTCTGAACGGGTAGACAGAAGCAATTCAATGTGATGTTGTGCTACCTTAGTTGGAAGATATTCCAAACAAATATTTCAAGGTCCAGGTCATGACCTTGGCAAATAACTTTGAAAACTGAAAATCTGTTTTTAGCCATGTCTCGAGCACTGGAAAACATAGGATGTTGAAACTTAGCATGGAGGTGATTTGGCGTATGTGCATCCAAATATTGTAAAACCGATCAAGATCGTAGTCTCTTTCAAAATTTTGTGTGGTGGTGTACCACATGAATGGCAAGAGACCCGAACAAGAATATTCAAGGTCAAGGTCATGACCTTGTTTTTTTCTGTCTGTCCCGAAGATATCTTCCGAACGGAAAGTCGGACTCGCGTCAAACTTTGTGTGGTGGTGTGCCACATGAATGACAAGAGATTCGAATAAGATGTGTGTGTGTGTGTGTGTGTGTGTGTGTGTGTGTGTGTGTGTGTGTGTGTGTGTGTGTGACAGACAGACAGACAGACAGACAGACAGACAGACAGACAGACAGACAGAGAGACACAGAGAAAGAGTGAGAGAGAGAGAGAGAGAGAGAGAGACACACACAGAGAGACAGAGAGAGAGAGATACACAGAGAGAGAGAGAGAGAGAGAGAGAGAGAGAGAGAGAGAATCTATAACTTCATGTGACTTATGAATGTCAGTGTGTGTCAACTACTCAGTGTGTGTGTGTGTGTGTGTGTGTGTGTGTGTGTGTGTGTGTGTGTGTGTGTGTGTGTGTGTGTGTGTGTGTGTGTGTGTGTGTGTGCACTGTGCACGTATGTATGCGTGTGTGTGCGTGCGCGCGCGCGCGCGCGCGCGCGCGCGTGCGTGTGTGTGTGTGTGTGTGTGTGTGTGTGTGTGTGTCCAAAAGGGAGGAAAGTACTTTCAGTAGTGATGTAGCAGTGTGTGTAAGACAAAGACAATTATTGAATGAATGTCAGTGCGTGTCAGCTACTCGGTGTGGAGAGAGACAGAGAGAAGGTGGGGCTAAGATTTGTGGGGTAAAGGAAGGCGGGGGAGTGGGGGTGGGGGGTGGGGGGAACGGGCTGAACGGGCAGAGAACATATCTGCCGTGCGGCGTTGCAGCCGCTCGGTGATGCGCTTGTTATTGCTGTGCCTAGTTCATGCTACAATTTGTACTTAGGCTTGCTGATGTTGCACTTACCGTAATGTTTTATCCCACCCACATTCAAGTAAAAAGTGACGTCACCACATTTTGTCGATCAGGAAAGACAACTCCCAACATGGTTTTTAGGCGGAAATCGACCATTACACTGTGATATTATCATGACTGTTAGTGAAGTGGGTCAGCTTTAAATGCAAGTGTGTGTGTGGGGGGGGGGGGGGGGGGGGGGGGGGGGGGGGGGGGGGGGGGGGGGGGGGGGGGGGGGGGGGTCAAATAAATCGAAGTTTTGAATTATCATTCAAGAACAACTTTTAGCTCAAAATGTAGATGAAAGATAGCCCTATCTAAACTGAAAAAGGCAATACTGCAAATACACAAAGAAGCAAGAAAACAGGAGGAGGTGGCTTAACTTTATACACCTTTTCCAAATTTTTAAGGTCAAGGTTATGAGCTTGACGTGTGACCTCCAAAACCGAAAATCTATTTTTAGCCATATCTCGGGCAGCGGTCGACATAGGAAGCTGAAACTTGGTATGAAGGTTGTTTGGTTTATTGCTCTCCAAATACGTCAAAGCAATTAAGGCCAAGGTAAAGGTCACAGACAACGTCAGACTCTCAACATTGAGGGTGCGTCAATGTTTGTCCCGAGACCGCAACGGTTTGACAAAGTCACCTCAAATGTTGTATCGTGATGTGCCATCTGTCTGTCTGTCTGTCTGTCTGTCTGTCTGTCTGTCTGTCTGTCTCTCTCTCTCTCTCTCTCTCTCTCTCTCTCTCTCTCTCTCTCTCTCTCTCTCCTGCAGCCAAGTAAAGAAATCACGAGGATAAGACCCACTCGATAGTCATGGGCCCCTGACGGCCAATGGTCAGCTTAAGACGCCAAATTGGCCACCTGGGGGCATGACGGCAGAATGTTTTTTTTCCCACGTGATTTCTTTACTTGGGGGTAGACAGACAGAAACAACAACAACAACAACAACAACAACAACAAACAACAGAACGCGACGAATTTGTACTTCTTTGCCAGTGAAATATCGGACAAAACGACCGCTTATTTAGAGCCGGCCGTTTTGTCCAACCAGGCAGTTTTGTCCGACAAAGAATTGAAAGTCGGACAAAACAGCCGGGTTTTAGCCGGCCGTTTTGTCCGACCCCGGCCGTTTTGTCCAACCTCGGACAAAATGGCCTGGTCGGACAAAACGGCCGGCTACATACGCCTTAAGTGAATAGACGACTTTTTTTCTAGCTTAAACTTCTATTGCTGGTATTACTGTATTCTTTGTTTTCTTGCTTAAACTTCTATTGCTGGTGTCACTGTATTCTTTCTTTCTTGCTTAAACTTCCATTGCCGGTGTTGCTATATTCTTAGTTTCTTGCTTAACCTTCCATAGGAAACCCACCCACACCGACCAAAATCTGAACTTTCACTCTAACCACCCCCTCCAGCACAAGATATCTGTTGTCAACACCCTCATGCACAGAGCCTCTGTACTGTGTTCCACTAAGGAGGAAGAGCTGAAAGAAGAACACATCAAGACTGCCCTTTCCGCTAATGGATACCCTGCATGCATGTGGGAAACCTCGAGTTCGCTACCCTTCTTCTACAGATACGGACAGTGTGAAAGTGGGGATCCCTTACATTAAAGGAGTCTCAGAGCGTCTAGCCAGGACCTTCCAACAACATGAATGCAAAGTGTTCCACAAACCCACCAACTACCTACGCCAGCAACTGACCCATGTCAAAGACAAAACGGACCCCCTAAAGCAGTGTGTGTGTAGTGTACCAGGTAGGTTGTCAAGATTGTACCCATACCTACAGTGGCGAGACAGCAAGACCACTCAACACCCGTCAACAGGAACACCAAACCGATCTACTTCTGCCATACATGAACATCTACAAGCCACAGGCCACAGTTTTTAGCCCCCACGAAACCAAGATCTTATCTACAGAGCCCTTCCTCACAAAACGAAAAGTTACAGAAGCCATCGAAATCAAGACTAAACAGAGATCAAGGCTTTGAACTCCCCCCCCCCCATCTACAGTCAGATCCTGACAACCGTTCACCCCACACAACAGTCGTCCCACCAGGCCTTGCTGCC
>JADBJO010026307.1:15000-17500 GCA_016801955.1 Conus betulinus | reverse complement strand
ATTTCGTTTTCCTAAATCTTATCTGATGGTTTTCTTTAGGGTCAAGCAATGACGTAAAGATTCAGTTCACACGCTCTTTGGCTCTCCTCATTTATCCCCGCAGTCGCGTGCACGTCTTCCTCCCTCCCCCCCCTCTCCCGCCTCGTGCCTTCCCTGTCTCATCCCTATCACTCTTTCCCCCTCCAAGCACCCTCCAACAGCCTGTCCCAGTCAGATTTCTACTGACAACCAGACCAGGAATGTAGAGAGACTGTGACTGAATGTCGTGAATATGGATCCAAAAGGGGGGGACAGTATGGCTACATGCCGTTGTGACCACATGCCGATAAGACCACATGACGATAAGACCGCATGCCGATAAGACCACATGCCGATAAACCCACATGCCGGTAAGACCACACGCTGATGAGACCACATGCCGATAAGACCACATGCTGATAAGACCACATGCCGATAAGACCACATGCTGATAAAACCACCATACCAATGCCGATGTGACCACATACTGATGTGACCACATGCTGATAAGACCACATGCTGATAAGACCACATACCGATGCCGATGTGACCACATGCTGATAAGACCACATGCTGATAAGACCACATACCGATGCCGATGTGACCACATGCCGATGTGACCACATGCCAATGCCGATGTGACCACATGCTGATGTGACCACATGCCGATAAGACCACATGCTGATGTGACCACATGCCGATAAGACCACATGCCGATGTGACCACGTGCTGAAATGACCACATGCCGATAAGACTACATGCCGATGTGACCACATGTCGTTGTGACCCATTGGCAAGTCTACCATTCTTTGATAAAATGACTGAAAATCATGGGCACAACGACACGTGGTCACAACGACACGTGGTCACAAGGACACTTGGTCACAACGACATGACCCCGTTGATTTCACAGGAAAAAGAGACCCTTTGGCAGACACTTCTGGAGATAACAGTCCCCAGTGATTGTGGTGTTGCAGAATGCACGCGATTCACACTCACGACATCACGACTATGAGTGGGAGGTGGAAAACACCAGTGACGTTGGTGGTGATGATGCTGATGGAACTGGAGACGATGCTGGCAGTGGGCTAGACTCTCTTGACAATGATCACTCCATCTTTGTCAAGAGCCCAACTGCCAATCAAACAGTGCACCTAGAGCGTGCCCAGACAAAAACTCCACACAAGGTTATGAAATAATGACATGTTCAAAAATAAATAAAAGCCTGAATATTGGACACTATTAATCTCAAGAGAGAAGACAGTCTCCACAACCCAGATGGCAAGAACGGAAATCTTAATCTGAATACGCCCTGAAGTCGCCAAATATGAAAAAAAAAAAAACCTCTCTTCATAGTAATGGTACAATCCTTACTGTGAATCACGTGATTTATGTTGTATCGGCATACCTCCTTGACACGATTCCTTGTCGTGATGAACGTGGATACCACACTTCATTTTCATTCTCATTTTAGTCGTTTGTTTTATTTACCTCGCGTTTCCCTTACCCCGAATTATGAACTGGCTTAGAAGCATAACACAAGAAATCAGTTGCATTCATATTCGTCAATCAGTTTGTGTGTCTATCTATCTACACATATATGTTTCGATTTATTTACACTGCCTTGATATGTTTTTCTAGGAGATTTCTTTATTCTTCGTCGTCGTCGTCGTCGTCGTCGTCGTCGTCGTCGTCGTCGTCGTCCTCCTCCTCCTCCTCCTCCTCCTCCTTCTTCTTCTTCTTCTTTCTTCTTCTTCTTCTTCTTCTTTCTTCCTACGCTCCTCCTCCTCCTCCTCCTCCTCCTCCTCTTCCACTACTACTACTACTACTACTACTACTACTACTACTACTACTACTACTACTAATGCAGCTGCTGCTGCTAAAATCATTCCACTGAGCCACCCATCCTGTCATTCTTTCTGTATCTCCCACATAACGAACTTTCTTCTTCTTCTTCTTCTTCTTCTTCTTCTATTCCGCTATTCCGCTAAGCTACATATCTGTATTTGTGTCTGCTGGGTGTAAAGAAATTCCCGCTATTCTTTTGAGTCTCCTTTTCCCTCTCATCTTCTCTACCACATTTATCTATTTGTCTCAGCTTCATGAAATACAACATTGTCTTCTAGCTTCTTTTTCTTCTCTCCTTTTTTTTTTTTTTCCTTTCTTTGCCTTTTTCTTTGTTTCTTCGTTTCCTCTTTCCCCCTTTTCTTCATTCTCTGCCCGGCAGAGGCGTATGTCTTCGTCTTGAGGGAAAGAAGTGGAGGGGAAGGGGAAGGGGGGGGGGGGGAGGCACTGAGAAGATGTCGGGGGTAAAGCGGATCAGGCTGGGTGGGGGGGGGGGGGGGGAAGAGGCAGTATCTGTCAGAGGCAGTATCTGTCTAGAAAGCTACCAGCAGGGAAGAGAGAGAGAGAGAGAGAGAGAGAGAGAGAGAGAGAGAGGAGAGAGAGAGAGAGAGAGAGAGAGGGGTAATCTGTTGATCGA
>JADBJO010026307.1:7500-10000 GCA_016801955.1 Conus betulinus | reverse complement strand
ACACGCACGCGCGCGCGCGCGCGCGCGCGGGCGCTGCTTCGCATACATCATACCAAGGAGGTGGCTTGACAGATTGAAGTAAACGTAAATTAGCTGAGCGATTATCAGTGCACACAGAAACACCCCAGGAGAGCCACGTTTGTTTACAGAATGTCAGTTTGTTTATCAGCTGTCGTGGCAGAATGAGGGAAAAAGGCAACGGAGTGTGTACCCTTGGAGTGTAGCTTCTATGATGGAGGGTGTGCACACTGCCACTGAGAGAGATAAAGAGGTCAGCTCTTGTCAGCAGCCTATATAATTTTCAGTTGGGGGGGGGGGGGGGGGGGGGGGGGGGGGGTGGGGCAGTTCTTTGCATGTGGAATCGTATGTTTTTCAAGTCATCCTCTTGGTGTTGCATAGTTTTATGAGTTGCTAGACGGATCGCAAACCCCAGCTTGCCTATGACTCTAACAGCTAGCTGGAAGTGAGATCGCAGTCAACGGCCCGGGTGAACTGCCTTAATTGCACCACAGCATGGTTTGAAAAAAAAAGGAATGATGAGGAACTGCAAAAAAAAAAAAAAAAAAAAAAAAAAGACAAAGATTATGGTCAATAGACGAGAAGTTGAGAGACTGAAGCAGTTCGAATTCCTTGGTGCTATTGTCAGACATGGTAATTTGAAGCACGAACCAACAGCAGCAATTCATAGAAAACAATAATTAATCGTGGGGCCGGGGGGGGGGGGGGGGGGGGGGGGGGGGGGGGGGGGGGGAAGTAGAAAAAAAGACACGTCGTTAATTGATCGTAGCAAAAGCCTCTGCCTGAACGTAAGATCAATACAGGTTTCTCCTTTACTGTGATGGAAGATTTGTTTGGCAGGGCGGTGACAGGGTCTAATGGTCTGTTGACGGTAATCTAAACACAGCTCCAGATGGCTTCCTGCTATCCAGCTGGTGCACGTCTGTACATACCACCCACTGCACAGGCCGTGCTGCTGACTGCTCTTTTTTTTTACTATGGGCTACGAAAAAGATGGTTCGCTTGTGTTAAGATCATCTTTCGATCAGCTGTATATTTTTGAAACAAAGAAATGGAAGATGGTGGGCATGGACTGAATTCCCTGCTGAAGCTGGTTGAAGAAACGCACCATGAATCTGGCTCAGCATGATAAAAGGAAACCAGATGAATGAAATCCTGGGTCTCCATTACATCGCACAAATCTCCCTTCCTCACCCCATCCCCACGCCCTCCCACCCCAAAACACGTTTTATGTGACCTGTATATAAATAGCAATGTACATCAAAAAATGCTGAAAAAAAATATGGTCATAAATGTAACAGCACACACAAGCGCATTGCTGCTTACGAACAAAATATTTTGATGTGGGATGGATGTGACCCAGAGAATCAATCTGACAAGAGGGGTCAGCAGACCAGACAACACAAACAGGAGATGGGGCAACTGACTGGTTTGCCGGCCCCACGTCTCACAGGGGTCTGGGAGTGGCTTGGGGGTCTCGGACATGGCAGAGGCGCGCGCGCGCGCGCACACACACACACACACACACACACACACACACACACACACACACACACACACACACACACACACGCTCTCTCTCTCTCTCTCTCTCTGTCTGTCTCTCTGTCTCTCTGTCTCTCTCTCTCTCTCTCTCTCTCTCTCTCTCTCTCTCTCTTTCTCCTTTTAAAGTCATCTACACCTTAACTATAATGGATGCAATTTTTAATGTTATGAAGATATGTGTGTTTGTTAAACGTTTTGTAAGTCTTAGTCGCCAGTCATACTTAGTCCCTTAACGGGGCAAGGGCCGGATGAAAAAAAAACAAAATGTGTTTGCTTATCTGTTACCCTTGGAAATAAGATAAAGATTATCATCATCATCTTTCTTTCTTTCTCTCTCTCACGCGCGCGCGCACACACACACACCCACACACACACACACACACACACACACACACACACACACACACACACACACACACACACACACACACAAACACACACACACACACGCACGCACGCACCCACGCGCGCACACACACACACACACACACACACACACACACACACACACACACACACACACACACAAACAGAGAGAGAGAGAGAGAGAGAGAGAGAGAGAGAGAGAGAGAGAGGAGATGAGAGAGAGAGAGAGAGAGAGAGAGAGAGAGAACGGGTCATCTCATGGACAACACACTCTCAGAAAGAAGCATTTACATGAAAAGCAGTAGTCCCATCACTCCCTCGTATCATGTGTAATGCAACATCAAAGTAGGAGAGACAAGGAAGAAGCAACATTCGTTGTATCGTATTTCAGAGGAACCTTTAAGCACAGAGAGAGAGAGAGAGAGAGAGAGAGAGAGAGAGAGAGAGAGAGAGAGAGAGAGAGAGAGAGAGAGAGAGAGAGAGAGAGAGAGAGAGATCAACTCCCCTGCTCTGGGTCCAAAGGCTTCCCATGACAGCTGACATCAACGCTTTACAAGCCAAGCACGAGCTG
>JADBJO010026307.1:0-2500 GCA_016801955.1 Conus betulinus | reverse complement strand
AAGTTGATGTTACCTTACCTTTTTGTTGTTTCTTTTCTTTTCAATTTGTAGTTGTTGTTGGGCAGATTTGTAAAAAGGCCTTCAATGTAGCCTAATTCTCAACCCATCAAAGATTCATTCATTCATTCATTCATTCTTCTTCTCCTCCTTCTTCTTCTTCTTTACGTGTCTGTGTCAGTGTCTGAGGGTAAAGAATTCTTCTTCTTCTTCTTCTACTACTTCTTCTACTTCTGTTCTTTCTTCTTCTTCTTCTTCTTCTTCTTCTTCTTCTCTTCTTCTCTGCTAGGCTTCATGTCTGTATTTGTGTCTGTCTGTGGTAAAGAGATTTTATCTCTTAGTTCAGTCTCCTTTTTCTTCTTGTCTGTCTACCACGTTTGTCCCCTTGTCTCAACTTTGTGAAATACGACAGTTTATTTGAACTTCTTTTTCTTCGCTCCGTTTTTTCTTCTTCTTTGCGTTTTTCTTGGTTTCTTCGTTTCCTCTTCCCGCTTTCTTATCCTCGCCTGTCACAGGCGTATGTCTTCGTCTTGGGGGAAAGAAGTGGAGGGCAAAGGGGGGGAAGACACTGAGAAGATGGAGGTAAAGTGGATCAGGGCTGGGGGGGGGGGGGGGGGGGGGGCGGGGGGGGTGGGGAGGGAGAGGCATTATCTGTCTAGAAGGCAACCAGCAGGGAAGAGAGAGGAGAGAGAGAGAGAGAGGAGAGAGAGAGAGGAGAAGAGAAAAGAGAGAGAGAGAGAGAAGAGAGAGAGAGGTTGCGCGTATAGGAAATGCATAGGCGAGCGATCAATGGTTTAGGTGAAGGGAGCTAGAGTGGTGGAAGCAGATCTAATTTTTTTCTTATTTAACAAGACACGCGCTCGCTCGAGAACAAACTAGAACATAATCGACAGAAGAACGAAAAGCTGTTCAGCGGAGAAGATGCAATGCAAATTACAAACACCATTTAATTGTGTCCAGTATCCTTGGGCAAAAAAATAACAACTGCTGTTTTGTTTTGATGTTGCTCCCCTTCTCCCACCTCCCCCAACCCCCCCCCCAACCCCCAACCCCCCCCCCCCCCCCCCCCCCCCCGCCCGCCTGTTCACATGCCTTTTCTCTCCTTCGCCGGAAGGCGTTTTCCAGGCTCAGTCACATTCTCTTAATTTTGTTTTCTTTCCGAATGGCGGCCGAGCGGACGCATGGAGTATGGTGGGGAATGGGGAGTGAGGGGAGGGGTGGGGTATCTTAAAACCATCACTCCGTTTCTTCCTTACTCTCTGTCTCTCTTTTTCTTATTCGGGGTCTTCTTGGGCTTCTTTTGGGCCTTCATCTTCTTCTTCTTCTTCTTCTTCTTCTTCTTCTTCTTCTTCTTCTTCTTCCTCTTCCCCTACCTCCTCCTCCTCCTCCTCCTCCTCTCCTCCTCCTTCTTCTTCTTCTTCTTTTTCTTCTTCATCTTCTTCTCTCTCTCTGTGACCCTCTTCCTTCTCCTTTACGTGTCTGTTTTGTTGTCGTTCTGTAGGGTCTGAATTCAGTTTCTTCTTATCATTCTTCCTGTCTCATCTACGGGATCAGTCTTTCTGTTTGTATGGAATGGCACACTTTATTTCAGCTCCATCGCCTGCATCCTCTTCTTTCCCACGTCTCCCAGTTCCTCTACTCCGCTTTCTCCTTTACATTCGTTTGCCTCACAGGTGAGTCGTTGTGTCCCAGAGGGAAACACGAAGAAGGCAGCGGAGACGGAAGTAAGCTTCGATGGAGAAATCAACAACGGCCAAAACTTTGACGAGCTTTAGTGAACGATAGTCATCGCTGGCGCAGAGAGAGAGAGGGGAGAGAGAGAGAGAGAGAGAGAGAGAGAGAGAGGGAGAGGGGGGGAGAGAGAGAGAGAGAGAGAGAGAGAGAGACAGACAGACAGAGAGGCAGAGGAGGCAGACAGGCAGACAGACTGTCAGTCAGAGAGAGTCAGTAAGACAGACAGAGAAGAGAGGGAGACAGGCAGACAGGCAGACAGACAGACACAGGCAGACAGACAGGCAGAGTGGGAGTGAAAGAGAAGGATAGAAAGAGAGACAAAGAGAGAAAAAAGTACAGAGAGAGAGAGAGAACGAGAGAGAGATAGAGATAGAGAGAGAGAAAGAGAGAGAGCGACAGACAGACAGACAGACAGGACACCACACACACACACACACACACACACACACACACACACACACACACCACAGAGAGAGAGAGAGAGAGAGAGAGAGAGAGAGAGAGAGAGAGAGAGATGCGAACAGGCAGACAAAAACAGAGAGAGGACAGACAGGCAGAAACAGAGAGACAGACAGGCAGACAGTCAGACTGAGACAGAGAGACAGACAGAAAAAGACAGAGTAAAGGAGAGTTGAAGATTGAGAATATGAGGCATCAGGAGCGACGAGCACGGGTGACTGCTGCAGAAGTTCTGTTGATTCAGTTAATGACAGACGTACAACAAATAAAAATGACATTGAAGAAAAAAAAAATAAAATGAAAACCAAAT
>JADBJO010026306.1:12500-22680 GCA_016801955.1 Conus betulinus | reverse complement strand
GAAGCTGTTCGTTCGGTAAAGTGTGGATGTGCTTGTCTGATAGCAGCTACAGGCGAGTTGCGTGCAGCCTGTTATAATGTTCAGCCATTTGGACTCCCAAACCAAGTTTATTTCGCGCTGCTTACTACACCGACCATCTCCAAAACAAATGGCACTCGTTAGAAGAAATGTATGAAATCCCTCTTTGACGAAAAGGCTGTTAAGAGAAAGTATGGTCCTTCTGGGATCTGGTATCATGAGCCAGGAGATAGTCCATATGCATCTCCAGTTGTGTTCGTCAGGAAGAAAGATTGCAGTGTCGTTTCTGCGTTGATTTCAGGTCTATTTTTTGGACTCCTGAGTGTGTTGAAAGCTCTGAGGAAGATTCAGGGAATATTGTCTTGCCCACCTGTGTGTTGTTAACCTACAACTTGGGAATCCTTGTTATTCTTAGGACCGATGAAGTTCTGTTGGTTCTGGGTGCTGTATGTGGCTCTGAGAAGAATTGAATGATGTTCTTCACTCCGTAGTGTTTTGCTTGTCGAACGTTGTTGAATCGTGAGACAAGGCCCGTACAATATCTTGAGCGGGATAATGTTTAAACATATTGTCTCCTAACCCCGTGGGGGTATGGAGAGGCTGGACAAGTGGTCAGTAGATATGTGTTGTTCTCAACCCCAGTGGGGGTATGGAGGAGGTATGACCAACTCCCCTCACGGCAGTTAGATATGTGTAGTTCTCTACCTGTGGGGGTATGGAGAGTAGCTGTCTGTGAGGTCTCAGCAGCTAAGCTAGCAGTGTCAAAGGGTTACCAGAAGGTTCGTGGGACGACAGACTGTGTTCTTCTGTGGTGGGAGTTCATGGATAGGATTCCAATGAACTGCTCTCCGTGGAGCGGCTTCGTTTTCGTTCGAGTTGATGTGTGCTTTCTGGGTGTGTGTATTCTGCTGTCTGTTGTTTACTTCTTTCAAAAAACAATTCGGTCATTGTTTTTGTTTGAAGGAGGGGGAGTATTTGACGTTCAAGGTAAACGGTATGACGTCAAACTTAAATAGACATAGGTATCTACAATGACGAAAAATAATAATATTTGACGAGAAGAGAGAGCAAGAACTAACGGCCGAGGCTGTGGGGTGTTCCCCAAAGCTTATTTATTTTGTTTAAATCGTCGTTGTTCTCCGTAGTGTTACTATGTGGAGAGGCTGACTGTTCAAGTCAGTCGGGCGTCGTATGGTCAATGGGTCGGTGCGATACTTTCTGAATGACGGTACCACGTGAAATATGCTACCAGGAAACTATTTGTCTATAAATATATTGTGGTGACAGGCTGGTGCAGACGCCAAAGACGTAAAACTCCTACAAGAAAATTTATGTGCGCGCTACTCTTGTTAACCACATCATGATGTGTCGGTGCCGGTGAGTTTATGTACCCCCCGGTTTAGAATCACGTGTAATTTCCAATCACACAAGGAGTGTTGTAATTAACTATTTTGTTTTAGATAACTTCACCCAGTACACGTGTGTGTCGAAGTTTTATTGTGTTCTATGGAACTTTGCATTGAAATCGTGTTCGGCCGGGGATTCTCACCAGGTTATACTGTGCTTGTGAATCTGCAGGTCTTCTTCTATGGATTGCTTTGCTGGTGGAATCTGCATTGTGGATCTGCGGTTCTTTCTGCTATGGTTATGTGCTTTGTAAATATGTGAATCTCTATCTGCGGTCTTTTATCGGATAGTTCGACGTAACACCCGCTATTGTGCTCCCTGCTTTGTGGAGAACATGTTTCTTCTTTTCGTCGCTTAGTGTTTATGAACAGCCGTGCTTATTGTGTGGGGACCTTGGTTATCCTTCTTTAACGTTCTTTTAGTGTTGTAGACTGTGGCTTGAGTACTGTGGAACCGATGTGTGTTAGACTGTATATGTGAGACACTGTGGACGTGTGCGCCGGCGAGATCTGAGTGAGTGATATCAAGATATGGTAATATGAACGTCTGATATCTGATAATTGAAGTTCCTATTGTATTTGATATCACTTGATCTATAGCCTATGTAGTGACATAGTTTGATGTGTACCAGTTCACAGTGAATGTATAGTTGTGATGGTTCAGGCAGCATAATTATAAAGAAAAAATTTAACCATCGTGTCGGTGTGCCTGGCTATCCAGTGCGTATGGGTGGGTGTGTGTAGGGACTAAATTATTACACGCAGTCCAAATTTGATGCCTAACACGGGCAGTGTACCGCACTAGCAACAACATACGCACCGCCACACCATTCCGTATACATTGTCACAATGGGAATGAATGTGTAGTTCTATTGGTTGTCCGGTAATTGACCTCTCTCCTTGAATCTTTTAACTTTTCCTTTCCTTTTTCGTTCAATGTTTTGCTCCTTACCCGCCCCACTCACCTCCAACCCCTCACCCCCACTACCCCCTTGTCAAACTTGATACCTTTGTGTGGAATGACCAATCACATGTCAAAGTGTCAAAAAGGGGCTCGGTCTTCTCTGGTCTCCTGTCTGTCGGTCAGTGTCATGTCTGTCTGTCCTGTCCTCTCTCTTCGCTCTTATTCTCTGCTTCCATTACTCTCTCATCTTCTCTAATCTCTTTCTCTCTCACATCGTTCACCTTTTCCACCTATCCCGGTTCTCTCTACATCCGTTACCAAGTCACTCTTTCTATATACGGTTTCCGGTTTTTGGCATCAGGTACCACATTTGTAGTCGATGAAGCATGTTTGAAGTCCCTTTAGAATCCCTGTAATGACCAGTCACAGATGCGATTTATGGTGTAAACATTGCACTTGGTGTAATTATGGATACTATCATCCTTTGCTAGAGGAGATCCGTCGCCACCAGTGTGTGGACAACCTTGAACAGGGCCACTTGCGGCTCGGTGGCGACGTTAGGCTCATAAGCAACTCTCTCTCCTCTCTCTCTCTCCTCTCTCTCTCTCTAGCCTGCTCCTCTATATCTAAGTCTACACGAAGTGTACGCCTTCGTTACACGTGCTTGTACAAGACTTATCAGCCTCTTTATGTTTATTGTTCTTCATCTTAGACTGGCTTTCTATGTTTTTGCGGAATATCGAGGAGAGATTGGACGGTAGTCACCCTAGGATCGCGGACTCAACCGAACTGATTCGAGTTGCAAACGATTGGACTTTGGGTATGAGACTGCCGTTTGATTTTTCCAGTAGAGCAGACTTAGGATTGTTTTGACTTTCTTTACCCTTGCACATTGATGGCGCATTGTGGGTTGATTTTGCTGCTGTGTGGTTGTTTTTGTTGTTGTTGTTGTTTGCAATTTGTTAGGGTGATTTAGCAGGAACATGTAGTGCACGGGTTTCCATCGAAAGAGATAAAAACGATGGATTAACAATAACTTGGAAGATTTTGGCTGGAGATATCGGGATTATATCTCTGTAACTACTGAAGAAAAGATATCGTTAAAAACGGGAAAGGGGAGAAGGTGGAGGGACGGATTAGGGGATAATCGATTGGTTAGTCATCAGCATGTGTGGACATGTGAAGTTGAAAGTTAAAGAAAGTTATTGCTATGGCACGATTTTTAAGTTGATAAGTCTGATTTTTCCTAATGCTCCTCTCGGTTCACTTTTTGCCTATCTCTCTATCTCTCTCTCTCTCTCTCTCTCTCCTCTCTCTCCTTTCTCTCCTCTATCTCTCGTTTTTTGTTCTGTTTTTTTTGCATTTTTCCTTTCTTTTTTTCCATCATCTTTGATTGAGCATTTTCCAGAATGTTGCAGCGGAATATCGTGCGAACAGTCGTTAACGTCTGATACAATATTCTCTCTCTCTCTGTGTGGTGTAGTTTTTGTTGTTGCAGCCCGTGGTGTGCGGTGTGCACGACGCTGGATTGGGTACTAAGTGTTGTCATAAGCGTGTGCAGCAGTTACCATACCTGCTACTTGTATCCCTCCGTGCCTGTCTGCTTCGTTCGACACGAATTCACGACGTATCTCTTTCTTCATCTCTCTCTCTCTCTCTCTCTTTTTGTTTTTCTAGGCTCTCGACCGCTTGTGTGTGTGGTGTGTGTTCTGGGTGTCTGTGCGTCTGTGGGTTCAGCGACGCCCTGCTCTGTTTGCATTTTATTTTGCCTCGCCGCATCCTGACCGCACGTCGTGCGTTGCCTGCCGGGTATCTGAAACTGTGGCTTTGCTGATACCACTGTTCGTGACATTAACGTTTGTGGTCGTTTCGAACAGAAATAAACGTTGTCTGGCTGGGTCTCATCCGAGGCGACTTGACACAGAACATGGACGTTACGTTGCTGGCTCAGCCAGACGCGTAGCGAACTATGTAACTGAGTCTTTTATTTTTTATTGACTTGAGAATGTAGAGAAGAGGTATAAAAGTGTACAGGCGAAGCTATTGGTAAGGTAAGAAAACGATTTTTTTGGTTACAAGGCCATGGTGAGAAGAAGGAAATTTGAAAAAAAAAAGGGCGGGGCGGGGGGAGTGGGGGGTGCAAAATGATGTGGGAGCGAGGTGATGGCCTCTTCTTTTATGGCAGGGGGAAAAGAGAAGAACAAGACTGCATTTACTTCCCCTCTCCCATCCCGAACACAACATTGAAAGTACACAAAGGGTGGTTTTTGGGTTTGTTCTTGTATTTGTTTATAACGGAAAAATTTTTTGTTGTAGTACAATTTCTTTTTTTGTTAAAAGCTAGGGTTTGAACTAGGTAACCCACCAGATGTTTTAATAGGGTTAAGCGTTTCAGTAAAGGTAGCTTAGAGTGTGGTGCGAGTTGGGGTTAGGTTCACTCGTTCCAAAGTGGGAAGTCTTTCGGTTTCTTGCGGCCACAGTTGTCAGTGTACAGGCTTGAGGCATTGAAGCTGCCAGACAATCCCCGCATAACTATGCAGAGCATAACAAGATTTGATGTAGCATTGGTGTTCTAGCCTATGTCAACTGGCCTGACACAGCCTTAAGCCAAGGTGATGAAGGCGGAAAACTGAAACAAATTAAAAAAAAAAAAAAAACGGTCAATGATTCCGCCAAACAGCAGGGACAAACAAATTACGAGACACAAACACCCCATTTCGACCTCGGTCTTCTTCAGGCATGAGAAAAACAACATTCAGGACAATAAAAACGAAAGAACGACGCAATCATTTCTCTTCTCATATTTGGCGCCCCGCAGATGGGCGTTGAACAATCACGTATGACTTAAAGGCAATCACTGAACTTCGTTATACTGAGCTGAGCAAATCACCTATCTTGTCATATTCGGTGCAAGATCAACGCCCATCTTGCGTTGAATATGAGAAGAGAAGTGACGGCCTCCATCTCCGTTTTCATTGTCCTGAATAGATGTTTCTTCATGCCTGAGAAGAAGATCTAAGGTTTTCACGGTCGAAACAGCGTCGTGTTTTGTATCGTAATTTGTTTGTCCTGTGTTGTTGGCGGAGTACTGCGGCTCACCAACAATGCTTTTTTTTTTTTTTTCTTTAAGTCTGAAATGATTTGAAAAAAGAGGCTTTGAGCTCTTTGATTTGGGGATCCGTCCAGCGACGAGTGAGTCGCTGGCCTCTCTGTCCCTGAAACTGGCTTAGTTCTGTGTCGGGCCCGCAAAGCGGTCAACATGAGTGTGACCTTTTGACTCGTAGTGTTCTACGCCGTTGGTTGGGGACAAAGAGTTCGGAGGGGAAAGGGAAGAGTTAATAAGCAGCATACATGGAAAAGACGGGGGTCGTCGGGTGTGTATGTGTGTGTGTGTGTGTGTGGTGTGGAGGATGCAGGTGGTGATGGCGGTTGGTTTCAAAGTGTTCAATTGAATAGCCACAGTGCGCTCAACGATCTTGAAAGAGTCTGAACCCCCTGTCACAAACAATGGCTGCGGCTTTGAATGCGACAAAGAACACTGCATTTGGGGACTAATATATACCCGTGTGGGTTGTACACATACATGGTGGTCCTGCTGCGGTTTCTTCGTTTTGGTTTATTTTTGTTCTTTTTTTTTTTTTTTTTTTTTTTAGCTCGGCCTGCAAGTGTGGTTGTACATGGGTGACGGGCACATGATGAAAACGAAAACGAAAACCAAATCAAAAACAGACAGGACAACACAAACAACCACAACCGCACACCTCAAAACATGATGTTGTCTTTGTCAGTTTTCTTTTTCAGACCTATCTCTTGACATCGTCTGTTGTCGTTGGGGGTACCCCCTGACTTATCTGGCCACCAATCTTCCTCCATCCGTCCCTGGTCCTCTCCACACCGCTCTGCTGAGATTCTGCCAGGCTAATTTCCAGTCCACTCCGTCGGACATTGTTACTCCCACCTCTTCCTTTGTCTCTCTCTGTTGCGGCTTCCTCTGAACTGTTCCTTGCAGGACTGTCTTTGGGTGGCGCAAGGTAATGCGGACAGGACACGTGCCCGTACCAATTCATTTTCCGCTGCTTGACGGCTGTGACGTAGGTCTTTTCCTGGGGTCCCATTGCTCTGTTGAATTATTCTGGCGCGACTTAGTTCATTTGTCACGGTGGTGTGTGTACATGGATGCTGTTTCCTCGGCGGGATCAAAGGGACACGAAGGAGCGCAGCTTTCTGTTGTGGTGTGAAAAAAGCGCCCCTGACAGGTGAACACCTCAGACCGACGGGTGGAGGGCGGGGGGGGGGGGGGAGGCCTGGGAAGCTCCAGCGTCTTTGGCAAGTCGAAATCGTGCCGGAGGGGAGAATGGGGGATCTTGAGAGAGTAAGACTCGAGAATTGATACATTTTTTGGACGGGATCTGGGGCAGAACCGTGATAGGAATCGGAGAGATTGGCGTGGGCAGGTTGGGTAAAAAGAGCAGGTGAGGTTTAACTATGCTGACTACTGGGTGCGTGCCGTAGCAGCGTGTGTCTATGCGTGTGTGGAAGACGCCGGGATGGCGGTTGGGTATGGCACCGGATTTGGAGGAACTGGTTAATAGGCCCTAGTTGTTTATATTGAAGCGTACGCACGAGAGCGACGCGCGCGCGAGCCACATACACAAACACACAAACACACAACCAACACACACAACCAAACATCAGTACACATCATCATACTGCATCACACGCTGCACCACACAACGCAACTACTACATCAGCATATACACAGACGCATACCCACACCACACAAATACATCACACGCGCAACAAAACACCACTAAATACGGTCTCTACTATCCTCTCGCTCTTCTCTATCACGCTGATATATATAATATATTATTATCTGATAGATTATACTATCGTATGGTGATGGATGAACCAACAACGGAACAACCAACATAGATAGATGAGATCCCATAACACGTGTGTGTGGGGGGTGGGGTGTGTGTGTGACAGAGCCGAGAGATGACAGACAGGACAGGACAGAGAGAAAGAGGCAGTATGTATGAATGCAGATGAGAGAGTAGAGGGGACGGAGCGAGTGTGTGTCGTGTGTGTGGGTGTCGTGAGAGAGAGGAGAGAGACAATCTTGGGGATGACAGGCAGCATGAGATGGAGGCGAGGATGAAGAAGTGAGCCTTGGACGGCCGTCGTGTTCTAGGTGAATGGTGTTTTCTCAGGTTCGCATTATTTATTTGTAACCCATAACAGCCTTGAACCCATGAAACACAGAATATCGCGGTCCAAATGTAATTAGGTCTAGATCCCCCATTTCTTTTCACTGTGGTGTGGGTGTGGATATGGTGGAGTGGAACGGTGTGCTCTATGTCTCGGTGATGCGATCACGGTCCTTAAGGCTGGTGAGATTAGGGTGATATGGGTTAGTTTTGTTGTTTTCCCACTCCCTTCTTTTTGTTTGTTGGTTTTTTGTTTCTTTTTTGTTGTGTGGTGGTTTTTCTTTGGTATCCGTTATTGATTTTGTTGGTCGTTATTTTTTGTGTCCACATCCAAGTTCGGTGTTTGTGTGTGCTTTTTTTTTTCGTAACTTTTTTTTTTTTTGTTGCGGGTTTGTTTGTTTTGTGTTGTTTGTCTGCTGTTTTGTTGTTGTTTTGTTTGTTTTTTTGGGGTGTGTTATGTTGTGTGAAGTTGGGTTAAAATTGCCCTACCTACATTGTAACTCCTCCACACCACACCCCAACTCTCTCCCCGGATTTCTTGACTTTAAGGGCGCGAGTGTGTGTGTATGTGTGTGTGTGCTCGTGCGTGAGTAGCGCCGCAGGTGCGGCTGACGAGTTGAGTGACGTTGACCGTGCGGGGTGCAATGGTGGTGTGGGTGGGTGCCGCGCGCGAAGGTGTTAGTGTGTAGTGATAACCACTGGTGGCGGAGCGGGTGTGTTTTTGTAGGGGCACAGCACAGCTGATAATACCGACTAAGATAAACTTGCAAAAACCACCTGCGCGATACCGGCACGAAACCGCACCCCCTCCGCCAACGTATGTCGTTTAAATAGGGTGAGGTGGGTGTGTGTGGTTGAGGACAACGCAGCGCGAGGAATCGATACTGCATTCGGGTTTTGTAGTTTCGATGCGATTCGTGAGGCCGCTAGTGTTCAGCAATGTCTGTGGCAAATACCAATCGTCAGCACGAGCAGTAGTACAGAGATACGCTTTAGCTCCTTTGGGTGTTGAGCCAAGAGCAGAGAACGGGGTCGAGCGCTCCCTAATCTCGCATTCCAAATTGTCTGCTACATTATTAGATTGACGCTTGTCAATGGGGCGTGCAAGTGGTGGTGGGGACGGGCTGCCTAATTATGGGTAGGGGGAGTAACGGTGGGGTGGTTGGGATCGGGGGGGGTTGGGGTAAGGGCCAGATGGTGTGGCAGACAGTTCTTCTCTCTGTGTTTGAAGGTGCACAGACTCGTCTGATACGTGCGTGTAGGTTATACATGTTGAATGATAGGCAGCAGGTGCATG
This sequence comes from Conus betulinus, assembly GCA_016801955.1. NCBI lineage: Eukaryota > Metazoa > Mollusca > Gastropoda > Neogastropoda > Conidae > Conus > Conus betulinus. The sequence continues at coordinate 13,845 of JADBJO010026306.1, read as the reverse complement.
TCTGAATACACTGTGCACTGCGCGTCGGGTGGTTGGAGCGGGAGCGGACATTGGCGGGGTTGGTGGAGGGTGGTTGGAAGCGGGGTCCTCTTTGATATTCAGCACCCCACATAGCGTTACCTCTCCGGTGTCAATCCGATAAGCTAGTGAGGTTGAACGATGAGGAGAGAGATCGAAACTTATCGACAGTTTCTTCTGTCTTTATGTCTCTATTTATGTCATATAGGCTCATGTAAAAAACAGAAAGGCGACAAAATGCCAAATGGCCGTACAGTCGTATGTTGGATGTTCTATTATGTTCTATATAGGAGGCTCACATGGACAAAAGAGAAATGTACGACCAAAATGCCAGTCTTCCCATTATGAGAACAACAAACCAAACAGAAGGATGGAAATCAAAAAGCAGTACGTAATAGGGGGCCTACTCATGCTTTCCTGTCGACAAAACGGATCGTCAGAAATCGCAGTCCGTGTTCTGAATAATCAGCTGTTGCGGTTTAGGGCCAGATCTTTCGATTAAAAAAAAAAAAAAAAAAAATCTGTTTCGACAGCTGCACGCAAAACGGGAGGAAGGAGGGAAAAGGAGTGTGGTGTGTGTGTGTTTGGGGGGGGGGGTGTGGTCTAAGTTGCCTGTGAAGCCAAAACAACACAACTGGAAAAGGACAGAAAGATGTGCATGATTAGGGCTACAGCGGAAGCATATTCAGATTGATTAGAGAGGCACGTGACTACAAATTAAATCAGTATGCAAAGTATTAATGATGTCACAACATGCAACAGTGAGCGTGACAAAAGACAGGACGACCCTGTCGAAATATTCTCAAAGTAAGTTTTGATTCTGAGTCTAACCACTTTTTCTAATGTTTGAATCCACGAATCCAGAAACCTATATCCTATGTATTAATGATTGATCTGTGTTCAGCGAATATATGTGGCAGAAAGGTGGGCTACAGCTAGCGAAGCTGTGTAGTGTGTGAGGTTTGAAAATTTAATAGAAGAGCTTGGAAGAAACGCCTTCTCTTCTTTCTTTCTTTGACAGAACAGCTTGGGAGAAACGCCTTCTCTTTTTTCTTTGTTGACAGAAGTAGCTTGGAGGAAACGCCTTCTCTTTCTTTCTTTCTTTCTTGAGACAGAAGAGCTTGGGAGAAAAGCCCGATCTTCTCTTTCTTTCTTTCTTTGAAGAAGAGAGAAGAAAGCCCTTTCTTTCTTTCTGTTTCTTGCATAGGAAGTGTATCGCCTCCCTTCTTTCTTTCTTGACAGTAATGAGCTTGGGAGAATCGCCTTCTCTTTACCTTTTTACTTCTTTGTCTTTCTTGTGACAGATACCAGACCTTTTCTTTCATTT
>JADBJO010026306.1:0-2500 GCA_016801955.1 Conus betulinus | reverse complement strand
AATTGAAAAGAACACTGGTGGTGAAGAAGGAGACGTGGAACGGCTCCATTCAAGCGCGCAGTCTTGGCCTGCCTCTGTGTCGCCGCACACGGACGCGCGTTGACTGACGGCGCAGGTGATAGCCATGAGATTTCTGTGGCTATCGGTCGGTGCAGCACTCGCTCGATCGAAGGGCGTTTAGTGATGAAAGGTGGGGGAGGGCTGGGAGTGGGGGTGGGGGGTGGGGTTGAACGCTCGCTGGCGGTGAAAGCTTTAATTAAGGTACACTTGTGGCCTGTCTTGCTCTCTCTCTTTATCCCTTTCTGTCTCTCTGTTTCTGTCTCCTTGAGTGTGTCTGTCTCTCTCTGTTGCCTCTCTGTCTTTCTCTCTGACTCTGTCTGTCTGTCCTCTCTCTCTCTCTCTCTCTCTCTCTCTCTCTCCTCTCTCTCTCTCTCTCTCTCTCTCACACTCACTACACACACACACACACACACACACACACACACACACACACCACACATACACGCACGCACGCACACACACACACTCGCGCGCGCGCGCGCGCACACACACACACACACACACACACACACACACACGCACGCACGCACGCACGCACGCGCGCGCGCGCGCGCACACACACACACACACACACAGAGTGCACCGGTGTTGGTACATAAAAAAGAGATATCAGAACATATTAAAACAACAACAAAACAAACAATGGATAAAGCATCTGAAAAAGGCTATCCACAGACACAAGTCTCTCTCTCTCTCTCTCTCTCTCTCTCTCTCTCTCTCTATGTTCTCTCTCTCTCTCTCTCTCTCTCTCTCTCTCTCTCTCTCTCTCTCTCTCTCAACCTCGTACGTACTCACTTCGACGGACTGAGAAAAGGGCTGGATGACAAGTTGCCTCTGTCGTAGTCACCTGTTGCCAGTTCGACAAAATAAACGGCAGATAAATCCCTTCATCAAACAGACACGTTCAACCTCCCCCCGCCTCCCCCACCCCCATCCCTTTAAACACTAGAACATGCTGTCGTTCTCAGGGTCAGAACGTAGGGTTCGATAACCCCTCTCCCCCCCCCCTCCCCTACACACACACACCACACACACACACACACACACACAACACACACACACACACTCACACACACTTACTCACTCATATATTCTTCCTACACAACTCTCCTTGATCAGTATACCGTCGTTTGCATATCGAAGAGATGTGAGTGCATGCAACGCCCGAAAGTGAAAACGACGACTGTTCGGACCGGGGGGGAATCTATTGCACGGCAATGTTCTTTAAAAAAACATTTCTCTCTGTCATTGTCCGTGACCCACCCCCCTACTCTATCCAATCCTCCATTCTCATCCTCATTACCATAATTCCTGTGTCCCTCATTTCGGCTCCTTCATACACAGCTACACCCAGTTTTGTCCCTCCCGTCGTAGCCGAAGCACCGCAGTCCACGATTCATCTTTTTGAAGTCGCCGTCGTGAAACAGCGCGCACAGCAGACACTGCACCGCTTGCCTGGGGTGTTCAGTGTGTCGGTTCTGATCTTACGTAAGACTGCGAGGCACTGTTGTTGATGTTGCTCGTTCCTCATATCAGACTCGGCCAGAGAATGTGGGGTGTGGGGGTCTGCCTCGATTTGACATAAAATACGTTACTGTGGCCTTTAAACATACATGAAAAGACACGTACCCCAACCAACAGACATCGCAGACTGCATCTCCTGTGTTCATCCTGAGCATGTTCACAGTCTCACTGCCCAGTCGATCGCATTCCCTTCACCTTCGCCTATCGCCTATCACCTATACCGGAGTCTTGAAGACCACTGGGCGCTGCAGTAGACTTTGCAACCAGCTTTCTCCCATCCTCCTGGTTCCTCAGACGCTCTTAGGCAGTTTGCCGAGTGTGAGCCAGTCCCATGCACCGTTTTCATCCCATCTCTTCCTCTGTCTTCCTCCTCTCCTTCTATCTCCTCGCCCTGTTCCTTGTAGAATGGTTCTGGCAAGTCCTGTTGATCTTGATACATAATACATGACCACAGTAGGCTAAGCAGACGGTTTTATGTTTTATTTTTATTTGATTACCATCTCATTTTCTTCTTTTCACATGGTCTTCGTGTGATCCAATAGCTTGCCTTACTCTGGTCTGGACCCCAAGTTTGGTAGCATGTGGTCTTTGTATGAGACGCAAAGGATCCTGCGGAAGCATCTCTCTCTAATGCCTGAATCCTTCTGTCCAAGTTTCAGCTGTCAGAGTCCACGTCTCACAGGCATAGAGAAATATGGCAATGGACCATGGACCTCATCTGATCTTTGGAACTTCTTTTTTTTCTTTTTTTTTTTTTTCTTTCTTTCTGCTACGCAGGCTGATACTCTCCTGCAGACACTGCCTGTATAGACAACAGTGGATTTTGTGTGGTATGACCGTTTTTTTGAATCCCGCCATTAGGCAGCCATACTCCATCTTCGGGGAAGGTGGCATGCCATGTGTACGGTCATCCATA
>JADBJO010026305.1:10000-15000 GCA_016801955.1 Conus betulinus | reverse complement strand
TCACTTGGGCCGTATAACAGATACACTCTTGTATGGAAAAATTCGTATGCGTGGTGTCCATACATATGATCAAACTCAGAAAGGGACACATCTTGCACATTAACCAGCCAACTAAAGCTGTCTTTCTTTCTCAGCACACACACACACACACACACACACACACACACACACACACACACACACACACACACACACACACACACACCTCAGGACAGCGCGTGCTACACGCTAATGGCTCCACGTTTCACCTGTTAGGCCTACACCTCAGCCCAACAATGGCTGTTGCTTATCAGCGCTGCAATGGACCCATGGGTGTAAATATATTGAACACGTGAACAATCACATACTAACAGATGCAGCGACCGAATAAACAAACTGATTGACCAGTGGCTACTCGCGTACAAAATAGGCACATGAACGCACACGTGCAGCATTCAAGTAATTAACTGCCCAATTACTCAGCCAAGTAACCACGTAATCCTTCAGTCGCTCACATAATGAAACAATCGAACAAACAGATGAAACATTTATTTGTAGCAGGTAGCAACCCAGACACACAGAGGAATAATCAAACTACCTTCACTGGCTGTATCTTAATCATTCGCACAGGCCGCCGTGCAGTTTCATCACTGTGACTTAACCCTATCCGTCGCCAGCAAACAAGGGCGACGTTTACAAGCCAGTTTGTCTAGTGTCCGAACACAAGGAACCTGCAGGGCGCGCGTTAAACTTTATCCATTAATCAGAATAAAAGACAGCAACGTCTGTAATCTATGCTTTCTGGCATCGATTTCTTGATTGCTTACAACAAAATCTGTGACAATACTGAATAACTGTTTCTGATTTCATTCTTGTTTAACGCCAGCACCTGCTTAGTTACAAAGTTACCTGAATAATTGTGGAAATTTGGTATATCACATTTCCAGTTGATAAGAAAATGGAGTCTGTACAACAAAAAATGTAAGAACATAGAACTTTTAACTTCCATTTTACTAAGGTTGTTTCATGATGATAGTACACTATCTGCCCTCAGTCTAGATAAAACATAGCCAAACCAAAGGCAAAAACCATCAACATACCTTTACATTCACAAACACCTGAACCAGCGTCATAGCCTTCACCCCACTCTGCTCAGTGAAGAAACGATCTCAGAGCCAGCACGCTGGGAGCATATAGGTCTTCCATCCCCTTTGAACGAGATCTTTCGAGAAAGTATTTTGCGGCCTGAGTCACAATGGAACACTGGAAGCGTCTCGAGGCACACATCCGTGGGCAGATCTGGGTTCGCTGGGCTGCTCTTGAACGAGCATTCTGTTCCCCAGGGTCCGACAAACAACGGGGCCGACCGCCATGTAAGTGGCTGGGTCTGTAGAAGTGCAGAGGAACAGACCGTTCAGACTCTGTACCTAGGGTAAAATACAGCATCCCACCTGAAGATGATTATCTGCCTAAAATCCCAAGTCCACCTCAGCAAAGACAACGCCAATCACGGGTCCACGGTCTCCCTGGGCTGTCTCTTCAAACCCAGTCTGCCCAGACCAGTCGTGGGCAAATTGTCTTCTGAGTGACCAGCCTCTTAGCTGGCATTCCAACCAATCAGCTAGGTTGCCCCTCACTGCGATTCTATCCCGCATTTGAGGGGTTAACTACTACAACTCTCTGTTCTCAAAGGAGGGGCAGAATCGTACCCTTTACACTTCCTTCCTCATTCTTTCCATTTCAGGGTGCATGCTATGTGTAACGTGTCATCCATACCAACGGCCAAACTGGCCTAATCTTCCTAAAGTTGGTGATAGGATTTTACGTGTGTGCAAGATGTTATGCGTGCGTACACACACGGAACCTCGGTTTATAGTCTCATTCGAAGCACTGTTTGGGAAATGGAGTCAGAACCAATGTTAACTCCGAGGGAAAAATCCCCCTGTACCGAAACGCCCCGGCGGAGGTTCGAACTCGCAACCCCAGGATCACCAAGATTACGAGTACGGCGCTCTACCAACTGAACTATTCCGGAAAGAAAGAAAGAAAGAAAGATATGAGCAAAGAAAAGATAAAGAGGCCCTTTCCATCACTACCCAAGGGCACACAGTCATGTATAACCACAGAGATTCTAATGTCTTCTGTGGGAGTTTTTGGAGAGGGGGTACAAACACTGCTCACGGACCGACCATTCTAACAGGAGACTAGAACTTGAATGCTGTGAATTATCCCTCAGGCTCTGCGGGAGCTAGGAAAATGCTGACTTCGTTTTCCATTTGGAGAAAAGTGTGTGTGTGTGTGGGTGGGGGGGGGGGGGGGGGGGGGGGGGGGGGGGGGGAGGCAATAAATTATTCAGCAAAAGGAACGGAAGTTTTTTCGTTTTTTTTTTTTTTTTCGCGTCTGCTGATTTGTCTGTGCGGGCCCGTGGGGGATGACAAGGTGCAGCACTCTGGACAGGTTGGAAGGAAGCCAAATCAGGAGATGACTTTGAGTGAACGGATGTTTTTTTCTGTTTTTTTTTTTTGTGTGTCTTTGTGAAATTTCGTTGAACGTCTCTCTCTCTCTCTCTCTCTCTCTCTCTCTCTCTCTCTCTCTCTCTCTCTCTCTCTCTCTCTCTCCTCTCTCTCCATTGCCTGCCTGTCTGTCTATCTGTCTGTCTGTCTCTCATATATATATATATATATATATATATATATATATATATATATATATATATATATATATATATATATATATGCTGTACATTCTGTGCCATGTCACACACACACACACACACACACACACACACACACACACACACACACACACATATATATATATATATATATATATATATATATATATATATATATATATATATATATATATATCGTGGTAGACTATTGATTTCGACAATGTCACTGTGCAGATGACCTTCTCTCATGGGCACACGTGTGGCTGGAGAGACCGATTCTCGAGGCACACACCCGTGGGCAGTAGGGGCATTGAACGTGGCTAATGTGGGAAGGGATGACACCGAGGCCTTGCGTTTTTCTCTTGCAGTAGTCATGTGGTTGCGGCGGTTGTCTTCAAATCTTCTTGGGCCCTTCCTAGTTAGACTTCGCCATACTGCTCTGTCTTGGGCACAAACCTCTAGGTCTTTTGCAGGCGTGTAGCTGTGCTTCAGATTGTCTTTTACACAGTCTTTGAAGCGCTTTCTGGGGCGGCCTCTGGGTCTCTGGCCCTGCCTCAGTTCTCCTTAGAGCAACTGCCGAGGCAGTCTGTGAGGCTCCATACGGATGACATGTCCAGTCCAACGAAGCTGGGCCTTCATTATCATGGCTTCGATGCTGAGCAGACTGGCTCTGTCCAGGACTTCGAGGTTGTCCACTCGGTCTTGCCACTTGATGCCCATAATCGCTCGTAGTGATCTCGTGTGAAAGCGTTCAAGCTGCTTCGTGTGTTTCCGGTACAGCGTCCAGGACTCACAGCCGTAGAGGAGACTAGTGAGAACAACAGCTTTGTAGACCTTGATCTTTGTGTCGAGCTTGATGCTTTTGTGGGTCATCACACGGGTACGTAGGCGGCCAAGAGCTTGGCTGGCTTTGCTGATCCTGGCAGAGATTTCTCTGTCAAGAGAGCCATCACTGGAAATGACGCTCCCGAGGTACTTGAAGTGCTCGACAGTTTTCAAGAGTGGTGCCTCCGATGGTGATGGTGGGGGGGGGGGGGGGGGGGGGTTGCACTGTTGGGCCTGGGGAGGGTTGATAGAGCACTTCTGTTTTTCCAAGGCTGATTGTCAGGCCAAAAAGCCGAGAGGCTTCCGCAAACCTGCTGACAATGAACTGGAGATCCGCTTCTGTGTGTGCCATCAGGGCAGAGTCGTCGGCAAACAGTGCGTCAGTCACAAAGTCTCTCGACTGTTCGGGTCTTGGCGCTCAGCCGACGAAGGTCAAACAGAGAGCCGTCCAGCCTGTACTTGATGTAGATGCCTCTGTCGAGATCTCCGAGGGCATGGTTCAGCATGCACGTGAAGAACAGGTTGAACAGGACCGGAGCAAGGACACAGCCCTGCTTGACGCCGTTCGAGATTTCAAAGGGAGCAGAGCTGTCACCCCCCAACAGCACAAGGCCAACCATGTCGTCGTGGAATAGGCGGATGATTTTTTGTGAATTTCCTCGGACAGCCAAGCTTGGAGAGTATGACCCACAGCGCCTCCCTGTTCGCCGTGTCAAAGGCTTTTGTTAAGTCGATGAAGACAGCGTAGAGGTCCATCCGCTGCTCAATGCACTTTTCTTGGACCTGTCTCACCGAGAAGACCATGTCGATGGTGCTGCGGCCTGGTCTGAAGCCAGACTGTGACTCCAGCAGTGACGGTTCTGACACAGTGCTGATCAGGCGGTTTAAGATGACTCTCTGCAAGGATTTTCCCAGTGACTGAGAGGAGGGAGACGCCTCGGTAGTTACCACAGTCAGACTTGCTGCCCTTGTTTTTATACAGGGAGACAACAGTGGCATCTCGAAAGTCTTGTGGCATGGTTTTTTCTTCCCCCCAAACGCTGCAGAGTAAGTCGTGGAGAGTGTCCAGGGCCACTGGACCGCTGCCTTGTACATCTCGGCTGGGATGCCGTCCGTGCCTGGTGCCTTGCCACTGCTCGTCTGCTTCACTGCCTTAGTGATTTCCTCGAGGCTGGGTAGAAGGTCAAGCTCTTTCAGGGCCGACTTCTCCGGGATAGCGTTCAGGCTGAAGAGTCGACTGTGGACGGTCTGTTGAGTAAGGTGGAGAAATGTTCCCTCCAGCGTTGTGTGATGCTGTCCTTGTCTTTCAGCAGGGTCTTGCCATCTGCAGACAGGAGTGGGATGGTGCTGGGTCTCTGTGGTCCGTAGACAGCCTTGAGCGAGTTGAAGAACTCTTTGGAGTAATTCAGGTCGGCATATCGTTGAACCTCATCAGCTTTCCTGTCCCACCAGCTGTCTTGCATTGTGCGCAGTTCTATCTGGGCTTTGCTCTGGAGGTGCTTGAAGCGATCCTTTTTGGAGA
>JADBJO010026305.1:0-5000 GCA_016801955.1 Conus betulinus | reverse complement strand
CACCGCAGCGACTTGGCAGATGTATAACAACCGCTTGCCCTGTGCTGACCTTACCTTGATTGCTCCCCCTGGACTGTCCGTGATGGGACTGCAAGAGGACAAACCAGAGAGAGAGAGAGAGAGAGAGAGAGAGAGAGAGAGAGAGAGAGAGAGAGAGAGAGAGAGAGAGAGAGAACTCTGAACTCTGAAAAAATCTAATGAAAGGGTCATAGACCCATGTCATTGGGAGTGGTTACAGACAGAATCAATTTGTATCGCTGCAGAAACACAATTTATATTCTGTAATCATGCACACAAACACACCTGTACAATACACATTTCCACTTCATTATTCCTTCCAGTGAACTACCGCGCAGTTTGAAAGCTTTTTTAAGATAGAGAGCGAGTCGAACTATTTGTGATTTATTCTCAGATGCCAGAAGGATTGTTAGTTTGAACTGCGAAGGCTGGTTAGAGCATTTATGAGGAATATACTTTTTCTCTTAAATCCTGATACCGCGGACAATGTAAAACAAAGTAAACTTCGGTCTCCATCTGCAAAACACAGAATCTTGATGACATATCGTTTTCCGTTATATTTTTACGGAAGCGTAACTTGTGCACGTTCAGCTGTGAGACACCTAACCGTAACCTAATCAATCTGATTCTTGCTCGCAAATGATTAAGTACATTCAAATAGGGAGACAAATCAATTCACTCTCGAACGTTCGATACAATAAGAAACGATCACTTTGTTCCATGTCATGAGACCATTGCGTCTTGTAATCATTAATAACACCGTTTTTTCAATGGTCTCAAAAATGCCTTCTCATCCTCAACCTCCTGATTCTCCCAAACCTCTGCATATCCATATTTGTACAAGAAGAAACAAATTGCTGATGCCCATGTATTCTTGTTGTTATTATGGAAATGTAGTCGCATTCTATACGACTTGTGAGGCAAACGATGAAATGGCATCTTCAAAATTCTAAACCAGAATCGAACACTTTTGAGGTGCAAGCTTACATATAGTGGAGAACGTCCTAACTCACCGTAAATCATCACATTAGGAGTTCTTATGCTGACATTTAAATTTTTTTTTAGTGAGAACAAGTGCACTTTTTCTATTATATCAAGATTTTCTATGATGCCCCAAAATTTCGGCTCCATAACTAAGCATAGGCTGGATCTGAACATCAAAAAGTTTAAAGAATATGACTGGAGATTTTTTCCTAATGACCAAAGCAACTTAAAAATATTAATGACCCCTTTTTATCGCTCGACTTGATAAATTGTTCAAACAGTGAGTAAATGACAGCCTAGTCGACATAATGACACCAAGATATTTATACATATTATTAGCTGATACTTTATTCCGTCCATAATATCATACCTCATGTTCAGAGACATAGCCGCTATTTCTGAAGTTGACAATACTTGACTTCTCTAAATTCACGACTAAACCAAGCCTTTTTTGTCATGTCATGCAACACATTAAATTGGGTTTGCAAGCCTGTGATCGAATCAGAAACTAGATTGATATCATCGGCAAACATAAGAATAAGATTTTTTTTAAATCAGAAATAATCTGAATTCCATGTCTTCCTCTTTGGATGATTTCTTCCGCCAATTCATTTATGAACAGAGAAAACAGGACAGGACTGCATTTTCTCCCTGTTTTAAACCAGTGGGACACGTAAATGCTTCGGTCAAATCACCTTCAACTCTAACTTTTACTTTTATAATGTTATAAATACTAGTTATAGCCTGGTACACAATGTTATAAATACTAGTTATAGCCTGGTACATTTTCCCTCGAATAACCTTTTTTCTTCAGGACGGCCCATAACTTCGAGCGAGCGACAGAATTGAAAGCTTTTCTAAAATCTATAAAACCAACATAGAATTTTTTTGTGTAACAATAATTGTTTCTGCATCATGACAAACAACGTAAAGATATGATCAACAGTGCTGTATTTTTTTTCAGAAGGCTGCTTGACTATCGTTTATTACATTATTGTGCTCGATCCCATCAGATAATCTTTCATTTAATATATGACTGTATAGCTTACTGCAGACATTCAATAACGAAATACCGCGATAATCATTAGGTAAGCTCCGATCGCCTTTTTTGAAGAGAGGCTGTATAAAGGCTTCAGACCAATGTAACGGATAGATTCCTGAGGTAAACATTACATTAAATAATGCAACTAAAAAAAGGAGCAATTATGGTGATAGAATTTTTAAATACTTCGCCTGTGATCCCGTCAGGACCTGCTGCCTTGCCATTTTTTAACGAACGCACGGCAGCAAAAACTTCATTCTCGGTTATATCTGCCTCAAGAGAATCTGTGTTCACATGCTGACTGTCATCCTCAGTCCACTGGCCGTTATCATCCTCTTCATTACCTTCACTGTCCACAGCATTTGAAACGTTGTCAGAATTGGACTGAAATACTTGGGAAAAAATGTGTGTACCACTGCTCTTTACTAATGTTATCTACTACAGACTTTTTAGAAATACAAGATCGCAACTTAAGAAAACGTGGACAAACGAGTCACAAGACAAACCACAAAGCGTTTCAACCTCTTAGGTCTTCTTCAGGTGCAACAAACATGAAACAAATAACGAAAATGCACTTAGCTTTGAATGATGATAATATTACTGATAGGAATACTAATAATGGTCAAAATATATATAAAAAAAAAAACAAGATTATTACTACCAGTCTTGGTGTCAATAAGTAGGTATGGGAGAAAGGAGAGTGGGTTAGAGGATTCTTAAACAGCAGGGTTGCCGTGGCAACAATCCCGGAGGCTAAGGCGATGGTGAAGTGTGTGTGCGTGTGTGTGTGTGTGTGTGTGTGTGTGTGTGTGTGTGTGTGTGTGTGTGTGTGTGTGTGTGTGTGTGTGTGTGTGTGTGTGTGTGTGTGTTTATCAACATTTCCACAACATATGCATAGGAAAGAGGGGGAGATGGAACAGGAGTACATGTTGAAGAAATAGTGAATGAAAATAAAAATAAAAGAAAAAACCAAATGAAGTGAGGGAAATGGAGTGGACAAGTATCTGAATAAACAATAGAGACTGATGTGAGAAATAGAGGGGTGTGGTGAGAAGGGAAAGGAAGATAGCTATAGTTTATGTATAAGGTAAATAGTGGGATATATGGTAGTATGTGTGTGTAGTGGGAAGATATTGTGGGCTGAGACTGAAGTGATGGGTTGGTACATGTAACTTTAAGGTGTTGATGGTAAGAGGGTGGAGGGAAGAAGGGGATGGGTTTATATACTGACTGGGGGGGGGGGGGGGGGGGGGGGGGGGGGGGGGGGGGGGGGGGGGGGGGGGCAACTCTCTCTCTCTCTCTCTCTCTCTCTCTTCCCCCCCCCCCCCCCTCTCTCTCTCTCTCTCTCTCTAAAAATTAAGTTATTGTTTCTAAGAGAACAGTAAAGGTAATGATATGATGATAGTGATAAAGTAATAAAGGTTTTAAGTAATATACCCTCTTACCATCAACACCTTTAAAGCGGTGGTAAGTGCAGTAACTAGCGCGGAAATAAGGCGCCAGGAAAGGAGAGGGAACGACCAGCGATAAAGGAGCTATGCTAGCTCCTTTATCGCTGGTCGTTCCCTCTCCTTTCCTGGCGCCTTTATTTCCGCTAGTGTTACTGCACTTACCACCACTTTAAGGTGTTGATGGTAAGAGGGTATATTACTTAAAACCTTTATTACTTTATCACTATCATCATATCATTACCTTTACTGTTCTCTTCATCAACATCATTACATCACTACATTTAATTTACAACAACACTGATGTCATTGTTATTACCGTCAGTCATTTTCACCTTTATGCTTCTAAGCATTATGTCCTATTATCACTAATCCCATTGCCGGCCATAATTGTAGAATTAAAATAATGATAATACTTAGAAACAATAACTTAATTTTTAGAGAGAGAGAGAGAGAGAGAGGGGGGGGGGGGAGAGAGAGAGAGAGAGAGAGAGAGAGAGAGAGAGTGTATAGGTGTGAATATGTTGCCCCCCCCCCCCCCCCAGTCAGTATATAAACCCATCCCCTTCTTCCCTCCACCCTCTTACCATCAACCCCTTAAAGTTACATGTACCAACCCATCACTTCAGTCTCAGCCCACAATATCTTCCCACTACACACACATACTACCATATATCCCACTATATTTACCTATACATAACTTATAGCTATCTTCCTTTCCCTTCTCACCACACCCTCTCTATTTCTCACATCAGTCTATTGTTTATTCAGATACTTGTCCACTCCATTTCCCCTCACTTCATTTGGTTTTCTTTTATTTTTATTTTCATTCACTATTTCTTCAACATGTACTCCTGTTCCATCTTCCCTCTTTCCTATGCATATGTTGTGGAAATGTTGATAACCACACACACACATCACATATCCACACACACACACACACACACACACACACACTACAACCACACACACACACACACCACACACACTTCACCATCGCCTTAGCCTCTATAATATTTTGACCATTATTAGTATTCCTATCAGTAATATTATCATCATTACGACTTTGACTCGCACATTATTTCCCCTTCCAACAGCCTCGTTTTCATTCAACGCCTTCTTTCTTGCGCTGAACACAGAAGCGATCAAAGCTAAGTGCATTTTCGTTATTTGTTTCATGTTTGTTGCACCTGAAGAAGACCTAAGAGGTTGAAAGCGTTGTCTTCAGCAAACATCATGACATTATAGCGTAGTCATCCGCCTGGTGACACATGTGTAAAGTGACCAAAATCCTTATCATTCTTGACAGCGCCATTCAAAATAAAAGGATCAAAACAGCCACAAAAACATTCAATAAACAATTACCAAAATCATTTATCACCGCATCTGTTGAAGTACAGTTTCCCGTTCATCGTCATCTTCCAGTGGCACACCTTCACTCAAATCATCATCCCTTTCTTTCCCATTCAACCCCAGTGCGTCCATTGAAATCCCCAATCAAGAGAAAA
>JADBJO010026304.1:20000-22681 GCA_016801955.1 Conus betulinus | reverse complement strand
GAGAGGAGCACGTGAGGGGAGGACAGACCACGCAGGCACACAGGACAGAACCGGGACGGACCGACGGACGGACAGACAAGCAGAAGGTGTGTGAAGGAAATATGGAGAGAATGACAAGGACAAGGACAAGGACAGTGACAAATGTTGAATTGAACTATGCCACATGCCCGTGCCAATGGGAAAAAAAAAAAGGGAAAAAGGGGGTAAACAACACAAAAAATGAAATTGATCGCAGCTGAAATAAGTAGGGAAAGAGAATCAATACATCGCTGAATACAGTATATACATAAGCACATAAAGCTAAAGAATAAAACCTCGCAAGCATACCAGCCGCCCGTGGCGAAGTGGTTAGCGTCGCGGACTCCCGGCTGGGAGGTCGTGGGTTCGAATCCCATCAGAAGTCATGTGGGTTTTTCTGCCCCGACCGGCTCCTACCCAGAGTTGAGTTTGCTTCGCCTAGATAGCTGAAACAGATCTGATTCTGGTAGTATTTTAAAACTGCACACATGCATACACACTCACACACACACACACACACACACACACACACACACACACACACACACACACACACACACCGCGATCATATGCAATCGGTATGATATTGTTAAGGCAATTTGACGGTACAGTGCAGGAACAATGGTTCTAAACCATATTAGTCTTTCCACATCTGATGTCAAAAAGCTTTCGTTATGAATGTAGCCACAGCATTGCAGATTTTTCCATTGGCGAGCAGTAACGACATCTTAAAAGCCGATGGTCGTCTACTAAACTTGAAAGGTATGTAACGGTCGCGAATAACTTTGTATTTAGGACATACTATCAGAAAATGGTATTCAGATTCCAGCTCGCACGGGCAGAACGGACAGCACAATGCTTCACGGGGGACACTCGAATACCGCAGTCTGTGTGTGTTCAAACAGGATACACCAAGTCTGAACCGTATCAAGTTTTTACGACTGCTCATGTTGTTTACAGTGAATAGGTAATTGGAATTTCCCGAAACTGCTTAAAAGAAAAGTAAGGGAAAAATTGGTCCTTGGATTCTATGTGGCTAAAGCATTCTTGTAGAGAGAGAGAGAGAGAGAGAGAGAGAGAGAGAGAGAGAGAGAGAGAGAGAGAGGAGAGAGAGACAGACAGAGAGGGGAGACAGACAGACAGACAGACAGACAGACAGAAACAGACAGACACAGAGAGAGAAGGCTATAGGGGGTAGTTCAGATTAAAGGGAATATAGGGCCAGGATGAAGTGATGGTTTCAGAGGGTTTTTTTGTTTCTTTGTTTGGTTTTTCTGTTTTTTCTTTGTTCTCTCAGATGCAGAACAAGATTGTCAGATGCAGAATGTTTTATAGCCCACATCAGAGCGCGGAGCCTCTGGGAGGAGAGGAAACAAGCAGGCAGACGTGGGGTGGCGACATCAGAAGAAAACATGGACAGGCCTGTGCTTAGCCAGCTCATAGAGACCTTCAGAAAAATCGTCATTCAGAGAGGGACATGGTCTGGAAGTTATCACTCGTGCGACAACAATTCCTTCTGCCCGGGCTTACAATATAGGCTAGGTCACGTAAATTCATGATTTTTGGGTTTTTTTTTGTTTTTTGTTTTAGTATGTATTCAGAGGTTTTATCATTGTGATTTGAAGAGGGGGGGGGGGGGGGGGGGGGGGGGTATTTTCCTTCGCCATTTTCCTCCGCTTGCCATACTTCATTGGTCGCTTCTATCTCTGTCTCTGTCTCTGTCTTGTCTCTCTCTGTCTCTGTCTCTGTCTCTGTCTCTCTCTCTCTCTCTCTCTCTCTCTCTCTCTCTTTGTCTGTCTTTTTGTCTGTCTGTCTCTCTGTCTGTCTCCCTGTCTGTCTCTGTCTGTCTCTCTGCCTCCCTCTGTCTCCGTCTCTCTCTCTCACTGTGTCTGTCTCTTTTTGTTTCTGTCTCTGTCTCTGCCTCTGTCTGTCTCTCTCTCTCTCTCTCTCTCTCTCTCTCTCTCTCTCTCTCTCTCTCTCTCTCTCACTGTTTATCCACAGCGAAGTCAGATTTCCTTTAATCAAAACTGCTGGCCCATGGAAGGGAAGACTACGCTATAAAGAAAGCTGGGGGTGAATGGGAAGAGCCAAGGGCGAAGACGGAGGCTGGGGAGTCACTCTTCTTGTTGAATGATGGACAGTAGGGAGGGGAAACAAGTGGACATGGGGTGGGGGGGGATAGAGGCTCAGTGAGGTCAGTGTTGTCACATCGACATTGTCAGCAGAGATGGAGGTTTTGTGGACATCTTTTTTTTTTTTTTCATAGAGTTTGCTGGAGGTTTTTTTTTTTTTTTTTTTTTTTTTTTTTTTTGCCCAACCTCTGCGCCACCTCAGAGGCAGTGCACCCACGCTGCTCATTCCGACACCCCCCGTTCACAGCCACAGCCCAGCCGGCCCCGCCACAGTCCCGGCACTGGCAATACACAGGGAGCAGTCAATATCAAGTCGTCAAGAAGCAAACCACCGGAGGAGACACTGCACTGCTGCCGAGTCACTTCAGTGGTGTTCAGTGGCGTCCTGTTCTGATCTAACATACGCAGGACACCACCTACTAAGCCCCCTACTGACGACAATAATTGCTTAGTCGCGGAGCCGGAGTGAGTGAGCTCTCCCTCCGGAGGGCGCCACCACGTCCGTCCAACGACAGTCCCCCATGGACTCGC
>JADBJO010026304.1:0-17500 GCA_016801955.1 Conus betulinus | reverse complement strand
TGGGGTTGTTTACAGTTCAGGGTGCGTTTGCTGACAACGATTTCCATTTGTGCCTGCAGTTGTTTACTATTTCTACTTTAGTATTTAGGGTTGCTAAGTATGGTTTGCATAGTATTAACCATTTTTCTGTTGAACATAGGTTGCATCTTTTTGAAATGTTGTTGTATGGTGATGCCCTTTTTATGATTTTCCAGGATATGTTATAGTTTATTTTTTTGTCTTTAAGTCTCCAAATATATTTGCTCAGTTCTGTTTGGTTTTTGTATATAGCAACACAGCAAAGAAGGGTGAAGAGAAGGAAATCCTGCAATTGTGCTAAAAAAAGAACAGTGTCCCTTAAGCAACAAATGCCTCTATAACAACATTGTATACCAAGCCACTGTGACATCAGAAAATGAAAAAGAAACATACATAGGGATCACTGAAAATCACTTCAAAACCAGATACGCAAACCATAAACAGTAATACAAAAACCACACAGAACTGAGCAAATATATTTGGAGACTTAAAGACAAAAAAATAAACTATAACATATCCTGGAAAATCATAAAAAGGGCATCACCATACAACAACATTTCAAAAAGATGCAACCTATGTTCAACAGAAAAATGGTTAATACTATGCAAACCATACTTAGCACCCTAAATACTAAAGTAGAAAATAGTAAACAACTGCAGGCACAAATGGAAATCGTTGTCAGCAAACGCACCCTGAACTGTAAACAACCCCAAAAAAACCGAACAATACGTGCAGCCAATCCGCACGTGCAAACAGTGACATCAGGCCATATAACACCGGCAGTAGGCGCCCCCAAACCATCCTGACGAGAGCGCTGGCTCGAAACAGATCTGTTTGATTTTAAAACTTCCTTTTATCATACTATTTTTAACAATATATATATATATATATATATATATATATATATATATATATATATATATATATATATAATGAATATTTCTAAATTCTGTACAATTCTTAGCCACTGACAATGCTTGGGTTATTGAACTCAGACTGTCCATATCTTTTGATCTCCCTTGCATCCTTAAATGATCCTCAAGCATAGGCTCAAAGATTGTCCCTTACATTTTATACTGTTTGCGTAACGTTTTTAGTTTTCAACAACTTTTTTTCCTCTCCACACTTTCGTTTTGTTTAATTCTACTACCTTTCGCTGGCTGCTTTAGGGGGTGCAGTTGGATTCTTTTCGAACTCTTGGCGGTCGGAACACCACAGAATTATGGACTGTGGTATGTCTCTATCTGACTCCAAGAGCACAGACACAATCAGTCGTGTCTCCCTGATGAGTCCGATCCAGCGGATGATAAGGCCTCGGAGCAGGCGATTCGGAGATAAGGCCTCGGAGCACGATTCGGAGCAGGCGATACTGAGCAGGCGATACAAAAGATCTCGGAGCAGGCAATCGAGCAGGCGATTCGGAGCAGGCGATACTGAGCAGGCGATACAAAAGATCTCGGAGCAGGCGATACAAATAGATCTGCCTTCGAGAAGGATTGCGATAGTTTCCTCATACAGCTAGTGAAGGGGTTTCAGATTTATGAGATATTTTGCCCATTTATTTCATCTTCAAATTTTTTTTTCCTCTCAATTTCAAATCTTGCCAAGTCATTACTGTAATGAGGAAAGAATTGTTAACCTGCACTTGTTTTCCCCCACTACTTAATTGTTTATATATATATATAGAGAGAGAGAGAGAGAGAGAGATCGTTTAATTCTCTATAGTCTGTGATCATTTTCCGTCATTCGGTTTCACACCGTGTACTCATTTAAAAAAACAAGCGTGATTCAGCTGTGATAGAGGACGAACCATATGCCTACAAAGCACATGACACCGTATATTAATTGGTTGTATCTACTTTTCTGTTAGCTCATATATGTAGACTTCAGTTCAAGAGCCATTCGAATAATTCTTAGTATTAAAGGCAAGTATAGAGACAAAAATCCATGTGTGCGAGGCGAGTGATCTTCCAAAACCATGCTCTATAGATATACGCGGTCGTTTATCATACACAAAAAGAAATCATTCATGTAATTTTCTGCTGACTCCGCGATGTATTGTATCAGACTCAAAGATTACAAACAGACACTCAGCTCCAAGATATAAACATACAGTTGAGGTCTGTGTCCCTGGTATGTCTATTTACTTTATTCATGGCTTTCTTCCCTGCCTGTAGCAGCATATGTAAGAAAGGTATAGAGAAAAATCACGTCGGCATTAATCTGTGTCAGGCAGTGGCTGTCAAAGTATACCTTGAAATCATGATTTGTGTAAACACATTTCCTGCTCCAGGCTTAAGACCTTGACTTTGCCCGTCTGAGACCAGCTTTGTTTTGTCACAATACAATTTGACTTCCCAATCGTAGTCTCAAAGAACCGTGTGACCAATATCAAGTTAACTTCCTGACTGACTTCAGTAACTCCATACTAACTTCACTAAGTTCAATACTAACTTCACTTCTTTTGCTGCAGACAAAAATAACAACGGTGCACAGCGATACTAATCACTTTAACAAGCGGGACAGTGTGAGACAGGCAGACAAATAAAGTTGTGGTGAACTAGACATCATGCTGAAAGTGTTCGTCTTGATCCCGTCACTCACACACAAGCTCCTGCAAGAAATTCCTGCTAAATGCAATTTGTCCCCTCATCACATCTCAGCCCACTGCCATTTGATCCCTGTAACCTTTCTAAAGGCTAAAACAATCACCATACCAATTATCACTTCTGCCCCGAATGTATTCCAACCATCGACCACCCACATCCTCACTCCCACCCCAGTCCCCGCCCCCTAAATCCAAACTTGGCTTTTTAAATAACTTCACAACAAGCCACAACAATCCTATTATGTCACCAACTGGTCTTTCAATCCTTCCTGACAAATCATTATTAGGGTTAGAACATTCTATTGTCTGCTTCTATCCTTTGTGTCTCTTTTTTTCATCGTTTCGCAACTTACTTGTGGGAGAGAGACGGATTAAGAAGTTGACGAAATGGAGTTAAGGGAGGATGTAGTCAGATTAAAAAAAAAAAAAAAAAAAAAAAAAAAAAAAAAAAAAAGACAAGAAGTTGATAAGTTCGTAGGAATATATAGACACGCTTTGAGAGGGCACAAACCGGCATGGCGAAATCTCTGAAATGCGGTGCATGTATGACAAGTGGGGCTCCATTCATGTTGGTTTCCACTAGGATCCCTTCTCATCTCTCTCTCTCTCTCTCTCTCTCTCTCTCTCTCTCTCTCTCTCTCTCTGATGTGGTAAGAACTCTAATGCTTTCCTGCCCACCTCGTGTGCAGCTTTTAAGCTCGGCCACGAGAAAACTAACCAAATCAAAGAAAGTCACGCACTCGGTGCAGATGTGAAAGACGTGACAATTCCGTTAATCAGATCACCGTGAAGCAGGGTTTTTCTTCCCACCAGACCCGAATCGTTGAATGGGTCTGAAACACGAAAGTCAATAAAATAACTTACTCAGGCATCTATCCCGGTGTGTGTGTGTGTGTGTGTGTGTGTGTGTGTGTGTGGTGTGGTGGATGCGTGCGTGCGTTGGTGCGTGTGTGTGCGTGTGTGTGTGTGTGTGGTGTGTGTGTGTGTGTGTGTGTGCAGTGTGTGTGCTGTGTGTTGTGTGTGTGTGTGTGTGTGTGTGTGTGTGTGTGTGTGTGTGTAGGGACGAAGGGGGAGGGAAGAATTTATGTTGAAATCAATGGCTTTTCTTACACTTAACTGACCCAAACCATCAATTAAAAACAAACAATATAGTAAAACACAGCGAATAATTTTCCCTTCAGAAAGCCCACCAGTTCTACCTGGAATAAACCCTACAGACAACTTGATACTGGTATAAACAACGATCACACATCACTATACTGTGTAGATTCTCCCTCCCTCCGCAACCCTACTTTCACCACCGACACGTAAAAAAACATTATTTCAAAGGTATTACAAACAACAGGAGGAAGACAGACAAAAGGTGAAGCCTGTGATCAAAAACTCTTCCAGCATCAAGATTGATAGTAGTGACATGTACGCTGTGTTGGAACCTTCTCTTTCTGTGCAATTGTAATGTCAAGTACTCTGCCTCTCGAACCTTCCATTTCTATGCTGTTGTAGTGACCATGTATCTAGTTCTTGAAACACCCTATGTATGCTGTTGTGAAATGACCATATACTTTGGCACTGGAAACTTCCCTTTGTGTACTGTTGTAGTGGCCGCACTCTGCCTCTGGAATCTTCCCTTTGTGTGCTTAGTAGATCTCAAACCTTCATGGCAGACCAGCGACACCTGACTGATCCCTTGGATCGTTCACTGGCTTTAGGTGTCAACTGTGGCTGCTGTTAAGAAACGAATGTTACCTCAGTATAAAATGCCAGTCACGTGGCAGTGCAAAACGTCGCCGTTGGTACAAAATGTCACTTTTGGTTTCACGTAACATTTTGTCCTGGAGGACACGCACAACCACACACACACCCACACACACACACACACACCACAACACGCACGCACTCCGCACGTACGCCAACGTACACACGCACCACACACACACACACCCACACACACACAACACACGCACACTCACGCACGCACTCCACGCACGCACGCACGCACGTCACGCACGCACGCACAGCACACACACACACACACACACACACACACACGCGCGCGCGCGCACACACACACACAGACCTAAGCCATCGCGTGATCTGACAGCGTGACCAGCGCCACGAAAACAAGGCTGACCGGGAGGAAACAGTCAGGACAGGATCAAAGTCCACAAAGGAAAGAGACACCGACAGCACCATTAACACGTTGCGTGATCCTCCTCCCACAGAGGTGACAGGAGGAGACCACCCTTGTACATGGACAGGGAAGGAGTATATATGAAGAGGGATCTAAAGAAACAGTGGAGCGAGCAGCCCGGGGGGAGGAGTGTGAGGCGAAAGGGGAGGGGGGTGGAGGGTGGGGTGGGAGTAAAAGGTTTCTTAGTTTCGATAGGATCAACACTGTCAATGGTTGCTGCCTCCTTGCCTGTGATGCGAAAGAAAAACAGGGAGAAGACTCAGGTGGGTCACTATATACAGAGTTTTTCAGTTTGAACTGGTCACTTTCATACCAGCGTACGTGTCGCTTTTCTTTTTCGAATCGTCTATGTTTACTGTCTTGTCGATTTCGTGTTTGTGTGTGTGTGTGTGTGTGTGTGTGGTGTGGTGTTGTGTGTGTGTGTTGTTTGTGTGTGTGTGTTGTGTGTGGTGTGTGTGTGTGTGTGTGTGTGTGCGCGCGCGCGCGCGCACGCGCGTATGCATGCATGCGTGCGTGCATGTGTGCGTCTGTGTGTGTGTGTGTGTGTGTGTGTGTGTGTGTTTGAGTGTGTATCATGTGTGCATGTTTTAAAATACTACCAGAATCAGATCTGTCTTCGTCTCAGCTATCTAGTGCGAAATATATATATATATATATATATAGATATATATATATATATTATATATATAAATAAAGAAGAAGAACAGAACAAACATTATGGTGAAAAAAATGTGAACACTAGAAATCAAATCATGGGGTCCCCTAAGAAGAGAGGACGTGCGCTACGTATTGGAATATGCACTGTACTTCCCGTTTAAAAATGAATGAGGAGGACAAAAAAGGTAGTGGAGGTATTAATATATAACTGTACTAATAAAATATTCCGAGGGTAAACTCGAGAAGGAAAAAAAAGAAAACAGATGGGGGGTATTAGGATAATAACTATACTACAAAAAATATTAAAGGGAAAAAAAACCCTGAATGGTGTGCATGGATATCACCTCAACGATCTGAGCATTCATCTGTGCGTCGTTCTGAGTAACTTGAGCCAATGGTCCAGGTAGCCTGAGTAACAATGTCAACGTGTTTGATCTCTTGCATCTACTCAAACATGACGTGTTGCGTATCTTGTCGGCTTTGTGGCTATTTTCTCAAGAAAAAGGGTAACGGTGGCCACTTTTCATTGTCTATATTTATGTGTGTTGTGTGTGTGTGTGTGTGTGTGTGTGGTGTGTTGTGTGTGTGTGTGTGTGTGGTGTTTTGCTTACACTGCGATAATTATATTATAGTCCACACCTTACCATTTGTAAATCGATGATAGACAGACTGCTGACAACAGGATCCGGGATGCTCGGATGACCAGCAGACGACTTAAAACTGCTATGCAAATTTCTCATCACCCAAAGTACATGCCGATGACAAAAGAAGTTTTGACCACAATTAAAAGTTTTTTTGACCCGATATATTCTCACCACCACACTGCCCCCCCCCCCCCCCCCCCCCCCCCCCCCCCCCCACCGCCCACCCCAACTAAACTGTATGCAAAACCTAGCAGTTAGTGCAAAAACGTTTTCCTATTATCTGCTCACCAAATTTTAATTCAGCGTTTTGGCTTGCCATATTTACTAATGATTTCGTCTTCTGTTAAAGGATGATGATGATGATGATGAGTGATGATTGATGATGATGATGATGATGACGACGATGATAGTACTGCTGCTGCTGATGATGATAATGAGGGTAATGATGACGATGATGATGGTGATAATGATGATGATGATGATGATGATGATGATGATGATGGTGGTGATGATGATGATGATGAACTGATGATGATGATGATGATGATGATGAGATGGCGGTGTTCATGGTGATAATAACAACAATATTGATAATGATCATAATCATCATAATAATGATAATAATGATGCTAAAAGTAACACAACAAGATCAATAATAATGATAATAATAATAATGATGATGATGATGATGATGATGATGATGATGATGATGATGATGATGTTGATGGTGATGATGATGATGAGCGTACGGCTGCTACTATTATAAGCACTACTACTACTACTAAACAGATATTACTACTGCTTATGGTAATAAGAGTAATAATAATTGCATCGACACGAGTATTCTATTTGAGAGTGTTCCTGGCACTCTTACGATATGGTTTAGATTCCTGCTGCATATGCCATTAACGTGAAGTGTATGTCGTTAGATAAATGCGCGCGCACACACACACACACACCCACACACTCTCTCTCCTCTCTCTCTCTCTCTCTCTCTCTCCTCTCTCTCTCTCTCTCTCTCTCTCGCTCGCTCGTCGCTCGTCTTTTCTTCCGTTTCTGTGCATATCTAATACTGTTAAGGCATTGCTGCTTTGTTTCCTACATAGTGAGGTATACATTTCCTTTCAAGAAGATATACCGTGCTGAAAGAGAGAGAGAGGCTAGAAGAGAGAGAGAGGAGAGAGAGAGCGGAGAGAAGAGAGAGAGAGAGAGAGAGGAGCGAGAGAGAGAGAGAGAGAGATCCGATCCAGTCCAATCCAAAATGTTTAATAGTGAGGCCTTTCTGCCCGTATCAAATGGGTAATAGAGGGTGATGGCAGGGCGAGGAATAACATAAATACATGGAGATTACACACACAATAGTCATAATACAGAATATTGGGGCTAGGAGGCCAGGGACCATGCCTGGAGGGGTACAAAGTGGCGTTCCAAAGAACATACATCGTTTTGAAAAAAGAATAAATAATAGCGAAACTGTCATAGTGCAAAAGCGAAGTGGAGTGGAGCGGATAGGGATAAGGAATGAAGGGAAACAATGCGTACTGCCGATACACGTGACCAAAAAAATATAAAAACATATAATAACCAAAATCTTCAACATATATACATGAAAAATATATCAGCATGCATGGGTAACATTAATGTCAGCATTTTATGTACGATGTTCTTGATGGCATCATGTTTTTCAAAAAGTGGTATACATTGGTCATGGATTACTATATAATTATTAATATACACATTTGTTAACTAACGCTTCATGGCATTGTTTAAGCAGACTGGGTTTCCTGGTTCCTTGTGGCAAATCATTTTGATACGTACAAAGCAGTTTATACATATTCTTGAGTCAGAAAGAGGCAAAGCAAGTTTGAAACCGTTAGGGTGGTTATAATATTTAGGGGGGATGTACATACTACGAAGGCGTTTATTTTGTGGACATACTTATATAGAATGCAATTCTGATTCAGCAACATTTGGACCAAAAATGACAGTCAAGTTTATATTGGAATTTTGAATATTACGGTTTATGGGCATTGAGCTGGGAGACACCTAGTCGCAGTTTAGTTAAATGCTTTCTCAATGCAGGGTTCTTAACAGCGCATAAATAATGGGGGAGACCTTCTAAAGCTCTGAAAATTGAATACAACTGGAAATGTTCTTTAGTACGAATGGTAGAATCAAGTTCTGAAACATAATAATCGATCAGTCTCTGCCTGAAGGTGGATATAAACAGTGTACTGTTTTCTACACCTTGGTTCTCCCGAACAATCCCAAAACCATACCTGTACAATGTATACATTATATTAGATACCCAGTTCCTCTTACCATACAGTGGAGCAAGTATAAACATTTCGTATTTTTTCTTAGGAATGACGTCACTTTCCATCTCAATGACTTTAACCCAACATTTAATACATTCTATGGATGTTTGGATGTAAAGATCTGTTTGATCTGTTTTGATTTGCAAGGTATTAGTGCACTCGGGGTTTAATGCTAACATTTAGAAAACGTTTGATTGCCAGCAAATGGACCCTTTCGATAACTGTATGGTCAGCACTTATGCCCCATACTTCTGAACCATACGTCAAGATAGGTTTTGATTTGGATGTCAACAATTTCGAACAATGCTTTTTGGTGATTTTTTCCCCCAATGACCAAGGGAATCTAAGCATTCCAAACATACATTTTTTTTGCCTTTAAGGCCGTCTCTTCTAGAGGATAAGAGAAAGTTAAACCGGATGAAAAAATTATACCTAAATAAATATACTGGTTGGCAACTTCTATTTATACCCCACCAAAGTACCACGTTTCTCTAGAAGCTATGTGGCCTCACTTTCTAAAAAATAACTATTTCGACTTTTCATGGTTAACAATAAGTTATAATCTGTGAGCAGTATTATATAAAACATCAAGCTGACGTTGAAGACCTATATTCGTGCTGGAAATAAGAATAACACCATCAGCGAATAACATAATTAGAATTTGAATTATACCAGTGGTCAGGGTATCCCGTGTTTTCCAGATTTGAAGGATATCATTGGCTAATTCGTTAATGAAAAGAGCAAAAAAAAATTGGGCTGCAATTATCTTCCTTGTTAAAGTCTGTTGGGGCACATGAACACATCTGTCACTTCATTATTAACTCGCACCCTAGCTTTAACAACTTCGTATATACTTCTGATATAAATTGTACAATTGTCCCTTGAATTCTGTATAATTACGAAGTATTAACCAAAGATAGTTTCTATTTACAAGGTCAAAAAGCCTTCTTAAAATCAATGAATGCTGAATAGAGTTTCTGTTTAGAAGAAGAAAGCTGCTTTTGTATCAATGCTAGTAATGTGAAATATGATCAAACCTGTACTTTTTTTTTCTAAAGCCTGCTGGGAATTCACTGAGTAAATTATTATCTTCCACCCACTTAGTCAATAATTATTCAAAATGAAGGTATATAGTTTGCTGTTAATGTTCAATGAAGAAATACTCGATAATTGTTTGGGGAATTGGGATCACCTTTTCTTTTAGGAGGGGATGTATAATAGATTCAGACCAGCCTAGAGGAAATGCTCCTACATTGAAAGTTTGTTGAACTACTTCGTCAGAAAAAAAAATAAATAAATAAAAATAATAATAAAATAAAGAACAAGAATGATTGTAAAATTCCCCAATAAAGCCGTCTGGGCCAGCTGCTTTACCATTTCTCAAGGCTTTAATAGCTTCTTTAACTTCTAGTTCCGTTATTTCAGCGGTCTAAGGAAGAGCAATCTATATCTTCGTTTGTCAGATAATTATCTACAAAAAGTGTCGCCTTGATCATTGTTTTTCAATAGGATCGTTTTTCCCCACAGACACCATTAAAGACCCACTGAAAATGGTTATACCAGTCCTCAGAAGAAGCAGAGCAATCTTGATGTTTGTTGTTAATCCTCTTTTGATGGTACCCCAGAACAGTTTAGGATCATGTGCATTGTTTTCAAGTGTATATGATGTCTGTCTATTATGTTCATATTCTTTTTTTTCTTTTTTTAAGAAGTTTTTCATTATTATTGTTTATTATTATTATTATTCCCTTTATTTATCAGTGTATGTAGTTCTGAGTTCTTCAGCTTTATTTGGGTTTGATCATTTCTCGAAGACTGTCTTACATGCAACCTGTTTTTATCCGCATTCTTTATCAACACCACGGGACTCTTTTTTTGAGGGATCAGTTATGATATTCTTCTTCAAGCATTCACCAGCTAACGCAAAGCCCTCATAGAACTTTGTAAGAACTCTCTCTATATCAACATCAATAAGGTCTATTGCTTTGCTGAAAATACTTTGTATTTCTTTGATCTTTGTTTTTCATAGTATTTATTTAATTTCCCTTGATACCCACATACTTTCAATACTCATTTCTTATAGTTCTTATCATTATCATCTTTAACAATCTGGATATTTAAGGTCAGTTCTATTGGCATGTGTTTTGATTCTATTCTAGATAAAATTACAGTTTAAAGCTTTTTAATAATAGATTTAGACATAAAAAAAATAATCAATCACGCTTGAGCCATCGTATGTTATACATGTGAACGCACCATGCTGATCACCTTGGACCAAACCATTTTAAAATTATCAAGGAAAAACTGCAACAGAGTTTAATTAGGTATCGACCAAAATCACTAATAACTCTATCTTTTGGATTTCTTGCATATTGTAATTCTACATCAGTATCGTCATCTTCGAACAAGGTATCATCAGTAACAGAAAAGTATTGGGCGTTAGCATTACCAGTTCTCGCCTTATAAATCACCCGAAATAAAACAACGGGTAACTCCACCATACTGTTCAATACACATCAAGAATGCAATGCTCTGATAAATAAAACACCATTGTAAATCTCAGTTTCTTCATAGTAAATGCTCTGCGATGGTGGGGATGGGGGGAATGATGCCTATAATCAACCAATCAGTTTCTAATCCTGTAACTTTTTTTTTTGAAACTCCTAAGGACTACATACAACTGTCGCTTTTACTGAAATATTCTGTACATATTTTGCATATAGCTTTTTTTACCACCAACATGTGTAACACCACCTGAGAGGCGATCTGTTAAACTATCAGATACTTTTTATACCAGGTGATACCCACACATCAAAAGAGGGGAAAAGATGGGCTGGAAAATGTATCGAAAATGTTTCAGTAAAGAAAAATAATGCCATGATTTTGTAGAAATGTTCTAACATCCGGTTGTAAATTGTTTTCAGCCCTCAATATTATATGTTGGAAATGTTATAAAGTGGATGTATTTTGTTGCAATGCTGTGGGTATATGACTCACGTACAGGGTTCCAAAAAATACGGGCAGGGCCGAGTCCCTAGGTTTTGTGGAAGTTGTTGACCAGTGTCAGGTCGGAAGAGCCAAACACACCACATGAGGGAAACATTCAGTGATATGGGACTGTCTGGATTTTGCCCTGCTCCGTGTTAATATCATACCACTGGCTGAGGAGATTGTCAGACACAATGGAGCAGTTCTGTTGGTCAGGTTTTGACATGGGTTCCTGCTGGAAGTCATTCTTGCCACTTCCTTTCATGCTGTTGACGTTCTGGGACTGGCCTCCACTTCATCTATAGTGGTCCAGGGATCAGTCAGTCCCTACTACAGTCAGCAAACGGTTCGGAAATCTGTGATAAGTTTTCATTGTTTATAGGTACATAACAGTTCTAACACCGAGTCTGTCAAAACCACTTTTCGATTTTTTCGGTTGACGTTGGGATTTAGGGACTTTCTGTTTGTGTCAGAGCTTGAGTTTGTTTCACTAGTATTTCAACTGTTGTTGCACTAAAACATCTCCTTGCTGCAACTAGTGTTTCTCTTCGCTGTGTTGTAGCTTTCCTTGGCTGCACCGGTATTTTTCGTTTGCTGTGTGGGAATTGTCCTTGCAGCGCTGCAGCTTCTTGTTGAGTCGTGTGTGTTGGGGGACACAATCTAACACCAAGTCTGTCAACTTTCTTGTTGTGTTGAACGTCATTTTGCCGCATTGAGATTTTCTCCTTGTTTCTGAAGCTTCAAGTTGTTGCACTGTAGCCTCTACTTTCTGCGAAAGGATTTGGTTTTGGTTGCTTTGAGGCGTGTTTGTACTGGACGAAAGCTTCCTCTGGCTGTGTTAGAGTCCCATTTTGCTGCACAAAGAATTCTTCTTCTTCTGTTTCGACATCGGCTTTTAATGGCTTCGTTTTGTTGTGCTGCGGGGGTTTCGGAACTCGACATGATGGGTTTCTTTGTTCAAATATAAGAGACTTGTTCTGTAATTCATCATGTCTAAAAGTAGACTGAGATGTAATGACGATCTTGCTGCTCATGATTTCTCCTTCTGCTAGAAGTCTCCTGCCTGAGTTTTGAACACTGTATATCACGTCTCTGAAGGGAGGGAAAAAGCTCCCATGTCTGCTGTCCCAAGGCAGACGATTATTTCCAGTGCAGGGAGAGTTTTGTTGCTGGACTTGAGAGAAGTTCTCCGTGAATGTGATGTCACTGGTGCATGATATCCCTGGTTTGTGTGCATCTTTGACTCTTCAAATGTACGGGTGTTTGCAGGGTTCATGTTGAAACTGCTGTTCTGACCTTGGTGTTGCTGTTTCTTTGTGCTGCCATAGATCAGACGTCCCTTCCAGACGTATGCACTCCTCCCTGCAGTCCTTTCTTCTTTCAACACCTGGATCTGGTGATCAGTAAGGTCCGATGCAATCCGAATTCCCAGAGAGGTTGGGAGATCTCTTCGACAGTCTCTTGATTGATCTGGGAATGGAACACCCAACTTGTCACACACCAACGGAAACAAACGGAAAAACGTACAATGACTGGGCGAGGGTGGTTACTGTTCTTCTGGCCAAGACGGTGTGTTCGTTCCAAGTCATCAACTGTCCATTTTTTTATCATTGGAAGAAGAATCTGGGTAACTGCTGATCGTTTTTCCTACTGCACTGGCCGTCATCTTCCTGTTCACTTTCGTGGACGTTGAAAAACCTCAGATTATTTATGCGAGAAAAGACTCGATCTTATCGATGCGGCGTTTCTGTTTTGAGGGTCGAGACCATAAACGAATCCTTCCACTGAAATAATTGCTGTTTTGTTCTTGTAGAATTAAGCATTGGGCAGAAAAGGTGCCGTACTGCATCTGGAAGCTGATCGTTGTCGTTCTGAAGGGCTTCACACCAGGTGTACAGTCTTCTACTCTTACTCGTCCACGGTATCAGCAGCCTGCTGTTCACCGTATCCTGCCATGGGCCAATAGATTTCTGTGGAGATCATTTGGGGTCAGGAGGTTCAGAATGAAAAAAAAGACCAGATGGGAGGTAGTCATGACGGTTGAGTGTTGTTCGGTTGGTCCATATCACATGTGCCTGACGTGTCAACATAATGTGGACCTGGGTTCGACTCCACATCGCCGCAGGAAAGGAGATACCATGCGGAGGGAAAATGGAACATACCTCCAAAAAAGAAAAGTTGCAACATGCCTCTTGTGTGGATGATAACGACCAGACAAAAACCTTCGTCGTAAGGTCCATCCTGAAGCGCTCCAGAATCGAACCGCTACTGCCCACATCAGGAACAGACGCTGACAGTGGGCAAGACAAAACTTGGGGGAAGGGAGGAAAATACATTGATGAAGGAGGAGGAGGGTACACAAAAGAAGGACGGAGGAGGGGGGGAGCGCTGTCGCAGTGTTCAAAATGACAGTATCCATAGTCACCTGATGTACCACAATTTGTTTCAAGCGTGCATGTTGCTGTAAGCACAACAGCAATGAACACTGTTTGCGCAAGGGAGAGAGGCCACACAATTCTTATTTGGAACGCCTGGTGGTACGCGGCCAGCTTTTCTTCGAGTTGCGCCTTAGAACACTACCTTGCACGTCTTTTTCTCATCACGGCTTGCTTCAAACGAGGGGATTGTTAAGCACGGTATATCGTTTTCAAAGAACAGTGTTCATTCTATGGCCACGGTCCAGCAAGGCAAAACGTTCCACTTCCTGATGCACGTGCTCCACACTCCTTGACCAGGGATTTAATGTGTGAAGTGTTTGGATTCGTTTTTTTTTTTTCTTTTCTAATTATGTGTTAAACACAACAACGCAATTAACTCAAAATCGGTGCAAAATCGGCGAAAAATAATAACAACGAATACACAGTACCTGCACACTCTTCTTGCAAAAAAAAAAAAAAAAAAAAAAAAAAAAAAAAAAAAAAAAAAAAAAAAAAAAAAAAAAAAAAAAATACTATGTGACACGGCATTTCCAGCTGGATAATGTCACAAGTTTTGCGGGGAGCATAAATAATGCGACCTTCTACCTTCATCAGGGCAGAGACACACACACACAGCACACACACACACTCCACACACACCATACAGAGCGACAGAGACAGAGAGATATAATTAACACCGAACAAAAGCAAAAACAAAACAAAAAAGCAGACGCATGATACAGAATTTGTCATGTTTGTTTTGAGTCTAGCCATATTCATGCCTAACGACATGCTCCTTTTTTGCCTTTTATAGAGATAATAATGTGATTTATTAATGTTGAGAGATGAGAGAGAGAGAGAGGGGGGGGGGGAGATTATGGGAAAAAAAAAAAAGGGATGAATCCTAAGAAAATGTTAATTCTTCCCCCTCCATAGTATATATATATATATATATATATCTATATATTATATTATATATATATATATATATATATATATATATATATTCATATGTTCTCATTTTCAAATATCCTATCAGTTATCATTTCATTATATCATTTCATCATCACCATAATAATTAATAATAATAATGCAATAACAAACAATAATTACAACAATGATAATGATAGTAATATATTAATATTATTGTTGTTGTTGTTGTTGTTATTATTATATTATTATTATTATTATTAGTATTATATGGTTTATTGTGTTGTTGTTGTTATCAGTATTATTATTGCTGACATTCTCTTGTTCTTGTTATCATCTTATCACTTGTAAAGATTATCATCGTGATCATCATCATCATCATCATTGTTATTGTATATGAGCAAGACTCACAAAGAGCATGGCTCTATCCTTGCATGTAAGAGGAGAGAGAGAGAGCGAGAGCGAAGAGAGAGAGAAGATCAAGGACTGACTTGTAGCTAGTGTATCTTTGGCAATTGCAAGTATAGGGTTTTCATGGAAAAGTTTTTGCCCTTTAATGATTTTTTATTATTATTAATTATTGGTGAATATGATGATTTTTGTTGTTTGGTGTTGTTGTTGCTGTTGCTGTTGTGGTTGTTGTTGGTTTTAGTCTTTGTTTTGCTTTACTTTGCTTGTTGTCTGTTTCGATATTGTGGAATTACTCTGTTTTGTAAGAAGTCTACTAAATGTCTTCTTGGGGAGAAACCCGAAACCAAAAAATACGACATTGAATCCTAGTTCTTTCTTACAGATCGTGTAAGAAAATGGTATCTTTATGACAGAAGACCCTGTAACTAAAAAAGAAAGGAAATTCAAATAAAGAAGGGAAAGAGGGGGAAAAGAAAAAAGTAGACCCTGAACTTTTTGTAGCTTCGCCTCATTGTATTAAAGCCTTAAAAAGCAGCCTTGCCCCCGCAGTGTTTCCCTCTTATTTTGCTTGCAGTAAGTTCTCCTGTTTCTGTGTTCAGTGTGGGGCGTTTGCTTTTAGCCCTACTTCTCCAAATTTCATCCCCCCAACCCCACCCCCCACCCCCACCCCCTTCCTGTTTTTTTTTTTCTTCTTTTCTTTATTTGGCCTATCCTCTGTTTCTTTTCCTTATGTTTCAACTTCGTTTTTCATGTCTCTGTCGCTATTCTATCTATTTGCTCTTTTTTTTTTCTTTTCTTTTCTTTTTTTTTTTTTTTTTTCAATCTCGATAACGCATTGTCTTCTGTCTTTCTGTTTACCCTGCAATTTATTTTGGTCCTTGCCCTTTTGTGGTCCTCCTTATCCGGTTCTTCTTCTCTGTCCCCCCCCACCCCCCCCCTCTCATCTTCCTCTCTCTCAATCTTCTCTCTCTCGTCGTCAATCTCTCTCTCGTCTCTCTCTCTCTCTCGCCAGCTACAGTGATGGCGCGTTTGTGTGTGTGGTGTGTGTGTGTGTTGGTGTGTGTGTGTGTGTGTGGGTGTTGTGTGTCGTGCGCCGCGCGCGCGCGTTGCGCGCGTGTGTGTGCGTGCGTGCGTTTATTCGTGCGTGCGTGCGTGCGTTGCGTGAGTGCGTGCGTGTGTCGTGCGGAGTGTGTTGTGTTTGTTTTGTGTGTGTGGTTGGTGTGTGTGTGTGTGTGTGTGCGCGCGCGCGCGCGCGCGCACGCGTGGCACGCTTGCGAGCGTGTGCGCGACTGGGGTCGGAAAACGGTCAAAGTCTAATAGGTTGGAATTAACGTTAGTTCCTGTTTATTTTGTTGTTTTTCTTCTTTCTTGTTTAAGCCCGTGTTTTTCTTTTGTTGGTGTTGTCTTCAATTTAACGTCTAGCCACACATAGTGATATTAGACGGGGGGAGGGGGCGGATCGGGGGGAGGAGGAGGGGCGGGGGACCGTATTGTGTGTATATGTGTTTAGGTCTCTTTGATAAGGGGGAGGGAAAAAAAAAAGGTCAGGAAAATGAGCATTAACAACAATTACAATCAGCTAGTCTATAACAATGTCTACAGGACTATGAAATAAACATTTCGCAATATTAAAAAGTAGCATCTTTGAAAACGCCTTCAATACAATTTTCAGAAATTTACTGGTAAGATAGGTCTTAACCTCTGACATTCAAAAATGATGTGCTTGCTAGATATTTGTTCAGCACATAAACATCTAACATTTTTGCTGTATTTTGTGATGAACGCGTTAAGTTTTATCATGTAAGATAGCGAACTAATCTGTCTGAATTTGATTACGCCATATGATTCAAATATGATTTGTTATCCAAACCACGAGAATCAATATACTTATTCTTCTTGCCTAGCGCCCTTTTTTTTCCCCTTTTTGCTACTTTGTCAGCCCACTCATTTGAAGAAAATCCAAGATGTGAAGGAACCCAGCAGAAGGAAACGTTGGTCCTTTTAAAGTTAAGATATGAATTATTGACTGATTTCTAAGATAATTTTGGTCTTTTTCTTGTAATCTGATGATATTAAAGCATAGAGTACCGATTGAGAATCTACACAAAATAAGATGAAAAAACTGTAATGGAAATCAACTATGTAATTGAGATCTAGTTGCAAAGTGAAACGACTGCAGGCGAAAATCTAAACAACTCTTAAATAAATGGTCAGCGACCGCCCAGAGAAACGTGGACAAACGAGTCACAAGACAACACACAACGCGTTTCGACATCTTAGGGTCTTCCTCAGGTGAAACAAAGACGGACAAAATAACG
>JADBJO010026303.1:20000-22682 GCA_016801955.1 Conus betulinus | reverse complement strand
ATCTGCAGAGAATTTTGTTAAAAAAAAAAAAAAAAAAAATCTCGACAGGTATTTTGATTTGAAGATGAACACAAGCTGTATATTTTGCTATGAGAAGGTGTTTTTAATGGAACTTAACAGAGTTTGAATGTGTGTATATCTGAAAAGAATCTCGAAAGAAGAAAGGTATGCATTAATAATTGAGGAGGGTGTTTGGAAAGTACCAAAAACAATATTTATGTTTATTGTGTATTAAAGATGCTTTAACAGAACGAAATAAACAGGTATTTAAACGAATATTTTGTGCAAAAGTCTATCTTTCGTTTGACAATTCTCTCTCTCTCTCTCTCTCTCTCTCTCTCTCTCTCTCTCCTCTCTCTCTCTCTCTCACACACACACACACACACACACACACACACACACACACACACACACACACACACACACCCACACACACACACACCACACACACCACACACACACGCACGCACGCACGCACGCAGCACGCACGCACGCACGCACGCACACACACACACACACACACACACACACACACACACAACAACACACGCACACATTTTACATACGTAAAAATACATACACGCTTACAGACATTCTCTCTCTCTCTCTCTCTCTCTCTCTCGCGCGCGCGCGCGCGCGCGCGCGCGCGCGGGCGCGGGCGCATGCGCACACACACACACACACACACACACACACACACACACACACACACACTATTCTTCACTTAATCTTATTCATCACATCACGTACTATGCCTCCCACCCTCCCCCACCTGCCTGCTCCCTCCCCACCCACCCCCCTCCATTCCCCACACCAGCCAACCATGACCCAGCAAATCACTGACCTAACTGACCACATGGAAAGGGAGAGAATGCAGAGGTCAGTCAGACCAAGCAATGAGAGCGAGACGGGGACAGGTGAGGGACGAAAACAGTGATTGTATGGAGTGACCACTGGTCACTTAGCTATGCGGGCAACGGACACTAATATTGACCAGGCTTACATGAAGAAACCCCCTTTCACAAGGCCACTCGCACGGCCTTAAGACGGACCACATGGCTGATACTAATTGAAGAGTTTTCTTGTCGTAGTTCTTTCATTTCCCCTTCATCGCGTTGCTAATACTAATAAGTTGAAGACTTTACTTTCGTACTTCTTTCATTTCTTCTTCATCGCATGGCTAATACTAATTGAAGACTTTCCCTTTAAAGTTTTCTTTTGTAGGTTTTTTTTTTCATTTCCCCTGCATTTCAGGGCTAGAAGTAACTGACTGAAGAGTTTTTCTTACGTACTTTTCCATTTCCCCTTCATCGCATGGCTAATACTAATTGAAGACCTTTCTTGTGTAGAGTTTTCTTTTGTAGCGTTTTTCATTTCCCCCTACATCGCATGGCTAGTACTATAATGGAAGACTTTCCTTTCGTAGTATTTTCATTTCCTTTGTATGGCATAGACCAATACTAACTGAAGACTCTTCGTTTGCAGAGTTTTCTTTTTCATGTCCTCTGCATCGCAGGTCTGACCAATTGAAGAATTTTCTTTCACACTGTTCTATTTCTCCTTCGCCGCATGGCTAATACTAATTGAAGAATTTTTTTTCATGCTGTTCCATTTCTCCTTTGCCGCATGGCTAATACTAATTGAAGAATTTTCTTTCATACTGTTCCATTTCTCCTTCGCCGCATGGCTAATACTAATTGAAGAATTTTCTTTCATGCTGTTCCATTTCTCCTTCGCCGCATGGCTAATACTAATGAATTGAATTTTCTTTCATACTGTTCCATTTCTCCTTCGCCGCATGGCTAATACTAATTGAAGAATTTTCTTTTCATACTGTTCCATTTCTCCTTCGCCGCATGGCTAATACTAACTGAAAACTTTTCTTTTGTAGAGACTGTTTTGTAGTCTTTCATTTCCCCTTCATCGCTGGCTAATACTAACGAATTAAAAACTTCCCTTTCGTACTGCGTTCATTTCCCCTTCATCGCAGAGCTATTACTCATTGAAGACTTTTCTGTTGTTGTTGGTTTTCATTTTTTCTTTCCCTTCATTCTTTCTATCCCGCCCTCTTTCCTCATCTTTCTCCTTTCTTCTTCGTCTGACGAACTCCTTCAACGAAACTTCCTTCAACGGTTTTTCTTCTTAGTCATTGTCCATTGTCACTGTTTGTCTGCCCGCTCCCCCTCCCCCCTCTCCCTTTCCCTCCCTCTCCCCTCCTGCCTTTCCCGCTGTCTTTTATCATTGGGTCTCCCCGCTTTCCCTCCCCCATGTTTACCCTCCATGTCCGCCTTGTTTTCTTTTTAAAGAAATGTTCTCTTCTCTCTCTCTCTCTCTCTCTCTCTCTCTCTCTCTCTCTCTCTCTCTCTCTCTCTCTCTCTCTCACACACACACACACAACACACACACACACACACACACACACCACCATCACTACCCCTCCACCACCTCCACAACCTCCACAACCACCATCATCACCACACACACACACACACACACACACACACACACACACACAACCACCATCTTCACCATCTCCACCTCTCCACAACAACTACCACCACCTTCACCACCACCACCGGTACCTCCCACCACCCTCACCACCACCACCACCTCCACCACCATCACCCCCACCCCACCCTCACCACCTCCACCACCACCACCACCACCACCATCACCAAAACC
>JADBJO010026303.1:0-15000 GCA_016801955.1 Conus betulinus | reverse complement strand
TCCTCATCCTTTCGATCAAGGCAGATGCACACTATTAGACGACTTTACACACTCAACCCTTGATTGATCAAAACTATAACCCTTGATTAACCAAACACTCTATTAACCTTTGATTGACCAAACACTCTATTAAACCTTGATTAACTAAACACTCTATTAACCCTTGATTGACCAAACACTCTATTAACCCTTGATTGACCAAACACTCTATTAACCCTTAATTGACCAAACACTCTATTAACCCTTGATTAACCAAACACTCTATTAACCTTGATTGACCAACTCTCTATTAGCCCTTGATTGACCAAACACTCTATTAACCTTGATTAACCAAACACTCTATTAACCCTTGATTGACCAAACGCTCTATTAACCCTTGATTGACCAAACACTCTATTTAACCCTTGATTGACCAAACACTCTATTAACCCTTGATTGACCAAACACTCTATTAACCCTTCACTGACCAAATACTCTATTAACCCTTGACTGAGCAGAATACTCTATTAACGACTGACCAAACACTCTATTAACCTTTGATTGACCAAACACTCTATTAACCCTTGATTGACTAAACACACATTTTTTGCTGTCCCAAATGCCAGTGGTTTCAAGACAGCCGTTCAGACTCTCACAAACACAACCTGACTTAGACGGATCTTTGCAGCCCCCCTGTATCAGCAGAGGGAACTGCCATTGACAGGCCTCCTTAAAGATACCCATTAGCGGAGACTCCGCACCGTAGCTGTTTTATTTGGGCTGAGAGTCATCAGAGAATTGTTGTGTGTGAGTGAGGAATGCTCTGTGCGTACCTGCAACCCTATGTGAACACAGCGCAGGCTTCCAAGGGTGGTGCAGGATTGCTCCCAGATAGTCTGTTCGGCCGTTGAGAACAGTATTTCTCTGGGTCCTATCCACACCTTCGGGTGTATTTTTTTTTCTTGTCTGCCTTTTGGCCGACTCTGGGAAAGGTTCAGTGACGGTGAGGAAAGACTCCCTGACCGCAGGGAAAGTCCTGTTGACAACGGGAAAAGACTGTGACCTGGGATTCTCTTCAAAGAGCATATAAAACCTCATGACGAAATCTTGACCATGTCTGGAGTTGTACTGTCATCACCTGTCAGCGAAACAGCAACCCTTGAGGCTAGGGGATGTACACGGCAGTTGACTGGCGGTGGCGTTTTTTGCCGGTGGGCTCTGCAGTCATGAAACATGGGGTGGTACACCCATTGGAACGCCCCTGTGGAGGTTCCGCGTGTCACATCCAATGACTGTTGCACAATGGCATATGCCAGAAAGCAATTATGTCCCTTCACATGTTAATGGAATGCCCTGTGCGTGCCTAAACCCTATGTGAACACAGCGCAGGCTTCCAAGGGTAGTGCAGGATTGCTTCCCGCTGGTTTGTTCGGCTGTTGAGGACAGTGCTTCTCTGGGTCCTACCCACACCTTCGGCTGTATCTTTTTCTTTCTTCATCAGAGTTTACTGTGAATGGGTACAGGTCACCCCTACGCAGCTCCAGACCGCTATGGACAAAGGCAGCTCCCCCCAGGACAGCGCACCTGCCGGCCACTGTCCCGGAGAGGTCAAGCAGAAAGGTCACGGGTTGCCCGTGTGCAAGACGGCGGCCGAGTTCAAAGCTCACCGCCTGAACCTGAGAGAGCAAAGCCGTCTGGAAGCGCTGCAGGCCTATCTGGCGCGCCAGGAGAAGCACTGCCAGAAAGACTTCAAGAGTTCCACCATCAAGGTCATATTCCACTCGTCTGTCTGTCTGTCTGTCTGTCTCTCTCTCTCTCTCTCTCTCTCTCTCTCTCTCTCTCTCTCTCTCTCTCTCTCTCTCTCTCTCTCTCTCTCTCTCTCTCTCCCCCCTTCCGTGGGTGTGTGCGCGCGCGCGCGAGCGCGCACGAGTGTGTGTATGTGTGTGTTGTGTGTGTGTGTGTGTGTGTGTGTGTGTGTGTGTGTGTGTGTGTGTGTGTGTGGTGTGTTTGCTTGTATTGTGGTGTTTACGCATTGTGTTGCGTTTGTAGTATGTTGCAATGCATTGGTTTGCGTTGTGTAATCGTGTGTAATGCGTTGTGTTGCGTCTTTGAGTAATGGTATGATGCATTGTGATGCATTGTGTTGCTTTATGTTATGATGTAATGCATTGTGCTGAGTGTGTTGTGTTATGTTGTGATGCATTGTGTCGCTTTGTGTTGTGTTGTGTTTGTGATGCATTGTGTTGCGTCTTTGTGTTATGTTGTGATGCATTGTGTTGCTTTGTGTTATGTTGTGATGCATTGCGTTGCTTTGTATTATGTTGTGATGCATTGTGTGTGCTTTGTGTTATGTTGTGATGCATTGTGTTGCTTTGTGTTATGTTGTGATGCATCGATTTGAGTTGTGTAATGTTGTGATTCATTGTGTTATGTTGTGTTATGTTGTGATGCACTATGTTGCGTTGTGTTATGTTGTGATGATTTGTGTTGAGTTGTGTTATGGTGTGATTCATTGTGTTGAGTTGTGTTATGTTGTGATGCATTGTGTTGCTTTGTGTAATGTTGTGATGCCTTTTATCCTTTAGTACTGTATTTCACAGTAGTAGTATTGTTTCACATCCTCTCGATGATGATGATGATGATCCTCATCATCATGATCATCATCATGATGATTATGGTGGTGATGATGAAGATGATGATGATGTTGATGATGACGACGACGACGACGAAGACGACGACGACGACGACGATGATGATGATGATGATGATGATGATGACGACGACGACGATGACGATGATGACGATAATGACGATGACGATGAGAACGATAATGATGAAGTCGACGACAATAATGATGACAATGATTTTCCCAGGTTCAGAATCATTTCACGCGACGTCTCTCCATGGCTGACTCTTCTAGCCCTTCCTCACATCGACTGACCCCAACCCCCAGCCCCACCAGTCCTGCACGCTTCTCCTCCTGCTTCCTGCGGTCGGCCCCCATCAGGAGGGCCTCAGAAAATCCAGGGTCCAGCAGCGCACGTGCCGCTTCCTTCCTGACGGAAGACGTGCTGCACGGCAAGTTGCAGCAGAGGAGGAGGACGTACGGCGGACCTGACCTGTCTCCCTCCTCCCCCGACCCCTCCCCTCACTCCCCTGTCTGTGGTGGTCTCACTGTCCACGGCCAGAAGGATCCTGATTGTCTGGTGTGTCACCAGCTGGCTGAGTTGATCCACAAGCATCTGAAGGACAGCTGTGACAATCTTCAGAGCGGGACGCGTTCTAGCAAAGAGCCTCACGGAATTCAAGAGCTCATCCTTCCGCACAGTGGAAGGGGCGTTGTTAAACCCCAGAGCCACGAACATGTTCATCCACAAACCGAACGTACTGAGGGTGACTCAGGATTTTATCGTTCTAGAAAACATAGTGGTGTTGTGACAATAAATAGGGCATCTAGCTCATTGGCTAGTTCACCTAGAGACCAGGACGAAGGTAACCAGAGGCAGGTGCCCCGCATCACCGTGCAAGACACAGATTCTGGCACAGAGAAACGGAAGGACAGTCACCGAGCAGATCGTTTACAGATCGTGGGATCACAGGACGGAGAACCGCCCGGTGGATCCTGGACAGGTCCCTAGAGTCACCAGCCTCAGCCGTTATTCCAAAACTGGCAGCCATTGCTGCTGCTTCCAACGAGTCGGTCGAGAGTGAGGCTGATCTCTGTGCCGAAGGCAGGAACATGACGACCCCAGAAAGTCCAGAACTGCCTGAGGTCCTGCGTGATAAAAGCCCCCTGCTTCAGGTCTCGCCTCACATGGTTGTCCAAGACTTACAGGATGTCGGCAGCATCTATGACGTCTGCAGACCGCAAACACCTTGTACATCTTCTTTAACTGAAGCGAACCTCATGTCGCTGAACAAAAAGAAGGAGAAGACATCAGTGCCTAACAAAACCAAGCTGACGTCATTATCTTCTCCTGACGCGAGCAAAATCCCATGACGTCAAACAAAACTCCTAAGAGACGGACGAATCCTGTGTTAAGAATCGGAGCATCATCAAACCAGGGTCACTGGAACCACACTTCAAGAAAACCTCCCAGACCCGTTTTGCCCGATAGACCCACCACCTCACCAGCAAGCTTGATCGTCAACGACGTGGACTTTAACGACATCATCCTGCAACACGCCAAAGACTGCCCCGCAGGCGAAGGCGAAAGCATCCGAAGGAACTCGGCCATCTTGAACACCCTTCACAACAACCCTTGTCAACGTCAAGAACGATCCACCAAGGACCTCCACATCGGTGGCGTCAGCAGCTTCAAACCGCCCTCGGACCAACTCCTCCGCCGCGGCCTTGCCGTTGTCTGGCACCACGCGGAGGTCACCGGCTGCCTGGAATTCCTCCGGACCATGGCCAAAGTCGGCGGGTGCTTCTTCCCGGTCCGTGAGGTCGGAGTGGGCGGCGAGGGGGGGAACCTCTTCAGGGCAGAGTGTCGGCCTTCCTGCGACAGCAGGCTGATTTCAACTACCCGCTTTCCCTTGATGGACTGTGAGGTGAGAGTGTGTGGTTAGGGATAGAGAGCTAGGGTAACGGTTCGTTATGTGTGTCTGGATTCTCTTATTGACTCTGTGTGTGTGTGTGCGTGCGCGTGCGTGAGTGCGTGCGTGCGTGGCGTGCGTGCGGTGCGTGCGTTGTGTGTTGTGTGTGTGTCTGTCTGTCTGTCTGTCTGCCTGTCTGTGTGAGGTATCATGTATGCATGTATGCTTGTATGTGTGTACGTATGTATGTATATTTCTTTGCTTGTTTGTTGTATTCATGTATGTACGTGTGTGTGTATGTGTTTCTATCCCTGATCTTTATGGGAAACGTCGCATAGATGACATTTTTGTCTTGTGGGTGAAATCAGAAGATGAATTGGAACAGTTTATGATCACATAAACTCGTTCCATGAACCATCAAGTTCACCTTCAATACATCGCAATGCAGTATCCCGTTCCTGGATATAGCCATTTCCTTAAAAGATGGATTCCTTCAAAGATTTTACACAAAGCCCTCTGATCACATTCTTACCTGAGCCCCCAACCAGTCCCTCTGTACACAGTGCCCAGTCATCTGAGGCAAGAGACAAAGGAGCATTCCATTCACCAAAGCCCATTGATGTCCAAGACACGGCTGGGTTTGAAGAAAGGGTCCAAACATCCAAACGTCCAAGGCACGTGGCTACACGAGCAAACGTGGTCCCAATGGCAACAAAAAAAGTCCGACGCATTCCCCGACAAGAG
This sequence comes from Conus betulinus, assembly GCA_016801955.1. NCBI lineage: Eukaryota > Metazoa > Mollusca > Gastropoda > Neogastropoda > Conidae > Conus > Conus betulinus. The sequence continues at coordinate 9,738 of JADBJO010026303.1, read as the reverse complement.
GCGCTCGGTTACAAGAAATCAAACGAAATGTCAGAACCTCGCCCACCTCAATCGTGGCTACACGCAAACCTGCCAATGGCAACCATTGAGATCCTGGACCGAGAGCTACATCAGAGCCTCATCACCAACAGCGAGAGGTGAAAACAAGCAGAACCTCAAACCTCCTCTTAGTGGCAGAAACCCTGCCAACCCACTCCTTGAGACTATGCTCATGCCCACTTGATACCTACTCTTGGAGACGACTGTCCCTGGATCCTACAAATGTGAGAAGGGAAGTGTGTGTTGCGTCAGGTCCACCTTGTGAATCCAAGAAAGGAAATCATCCAGAACTCCTTGAGGACTATGCTCAGGCTCCGCAACAGAAGCTCTTGCGAAACTGTCCAATGTCATCCTACCTGTGTTCTGTGACATGTGCATTGACGTCACACCTTGTTGGAGATTCGTTCAAATAACAGTCTCAAACAGGTTTTACCAACACAGATCAAAGTAAATAACATGGCACAAATCACAACACAATGCCAAAACCTCACTTCACAACAGTTCCATAGACACTTCAAAACAAAAACGACGCAAACATCATGGATATTCATGGCAGAAACAATGTCATACCTGCTGTTGGTTGACATTGCACTTTGAACAAAACAAAAACAGATCGCAGCGTTAACCACATTCGTCATGGAACAACACCCATACCCAATTAACACAGACACAACATCCACTCCAAACATGAAATGTCTACCAGTAAATAAAATGCGCTCTGCAACCAACCAAAAACGTGTTGCAGCCAGAGTTATTCTTGATAAGTATACTGGACTACAACTCATCCACTGGGTAACAAACATGTTTTCACCAGCAACCATTTGTCATGCGCCAGGTACCTGAATACTGACTATGTCAACCTGTAAAATGTTTTCACCCTTATTTTGTTACGGAGAGTGCCTGAAACGTGTCTGTAACAAAAACGGTTTTCACCATCATTTGTTACGGAGCCCGATATACTACTGTAACAACGTTTGTCGCCATCATTTGTTCTAGAGCCCGAATACTTCTCCTGTAACCTGATTGCTTCTCCATTGTCCTGGAGCCCGAATACCTGAAACAGACATATTTATAAAGCACCCCCTACTTCTTTTGTTTTTTTTTTTTTTCATTCCTTTTATTATGGAGCCCAAATACTTTGTGTAGGGAGTGGGTTTCACCAACCTATTTTGTTGTGGGGGAGGGGTGGTGGGGGTATGTGGGGTAAAGGTCGTCGCCAACATTTTGTGTGGCTAGCCTGAAAATACTTCACCATAGTAACAAAATGTCCGTGAGGATGTTTTGACAAAACATTCTCATGTAACAACTGTCGTCTGTCTCATGCTGTCTGTGGAGCCCATCACTTATCAAAACAAAATGTTTCGCCATCATTGCACCACAAACACAACACACTTAACACACATGTCTTCACCACGCATGTTGTGTGACACACGGATACTACGCATACGCAACACGTTTTTGCACATCACAACACACACACACACACACTTCTCCTGTAACAACATGTTTTCACCGTAATGTTGTCAAGTCGGAATCCTCTCTGAAAACAACAGTTTTCAAAATTAATGGTTTTAAAACAAAAATTTACAAATGACATAAAATAAAGCTGTCTCGAAGCGAAAAAGATATCCAAACATGCTTACAATCTAATTTGTAAGCGGTTTTCCCGTTGCTTTTCCGTTGTGGAGACCCTGAATGTTTCTTATAACACTTATCTGGCCATATTTTGTTTCTTCCCTGGATTAATTTTGTATCCTTCCAACCATATGTTCACCCCCATTGTGGTAGGGAGCTGATTGCATTGTGGGTCCTGGATGGGAACGATGGGGTTATACCCTGGGGGTTTTTATTATCTTTATTTTGAAAACTTGCCCATTGTTGTAGGTAAAGTCATGAGGATGATTGGGGGGGTGGGTGTGGGTCTGGGGTAGGACATCCTGAAAACTCACATCTCTCATCTCTGTTAACTCCGACAATCTCACTGTCTCTCTCCAGGGTCTCTCTCTCTCCCTCTCTCTCAAACACACACACCACACACACACACACACACACACACCACACACACACACACACACACACGCACGCAGCGCACGCACGCACGCACGACGCACGCACGCACGCAACGCAGCACACACACACACACACACACACACACACCACACATACACACACACACACTTCATGTAAGGTCAATGGACCTCTTTGATCCACAGACTTAAACTTAATGGTTTAAAACAAAAATTTACAAATGACATAAAATAAAGCTGTGGCGAAAAAGATATCAATATGCAGAAAGTAGTAAGATGTGAACCGGGTTTTTTTTGTTGGAATGTTTTTTTAAGACTTTACTTGCTTTAGCTGAATTTCCCCATGGATGAAACTTTTAAGTAAGCCCTCAATAATATGTGCAATGGCATTGGACTCGGGGTCCGCGATCTTTACATACCTGTACAGAGCGCGCAGATGCTGTCTGTATCTTTATTGGAGATGCTACTTGGTAGATTTTTAAGTGCTGCTGCGTTTTCTTCTATTTTGTGTGTCTAGACCACATAACGCGAATAGCTACATTAAATTGAAGACTACGCGCTCACACACACCACACACACACACACACACACACACACACACACACACACACGAGCGCATGCGCTCGTCCTCGCACGCGCACGCGCGCACGCACAAATGCACCACACACGAGCGCGCGCGCGCGCGCGCGCGCGCGCGAGCGCTCGAGCGCACACAACACACACACCACACAACAGCTTTCATTCATCAGATTACTACATGTGACACGTCTGTCGACTTACGTATCATTCTTAGTACGTAATTGTTTTATATTACGTCATATTGAAATATTACGGTCTCTTCCCTCACTACCTTACCTGTGGCACTCAGGGAGGATGTCATGTGGGACGAGGGCGAGGGCAATAAATTAAGCCGAAAATTTCATTTACAAACCACGACAGCTTGTTGTCCTTGTGTCTTTTTTCTTTTTGGATATAGATATATTATATATATATATATATATATATATATATATTATATATATGTATGTATGTATGTATGTACGTATGTGTATGTATGTATGCAGGTATGCATGTACGTGTGTATATGTATGTATGTGTGTATGACTGTATGTATGTATGCATGCATGCATGCATGCATGCATGCATGCATGCATGCATGCATGTATGGATGGATGGATGGATGTACGTATGTATGTAGGTAGGTAGGTAGGTAGGTAGGTAGGTAGATAGGTAGGTGGGTGGGTAGGTAGGTAGGTAGGTAGGTAGGTGGGTGGGGGGTAGGCAGGCAGGTAGGTAGGTAGGTAGGTAGGTAGGTAGGTAGGCAGGTAGGTAGGTAGGTGGGTAGCTAGCTAGCTAGGTAGGTAGCTAGGTTGGTAGCTAGATGGGTAGGTAGGAAGATATGTAGGTAGGCAGGTACGTAGGTTGGAAAGTAAGTATGTAGGCACAACTACAGAATGCAGTGTAGATCCTCACTGCCACGCACCCCCTCCCCCCCCCCCCCCCCCCCCCCCCCCCCCCCCCCCCCCCCCCCCCCACAGACCTGCTGTTGTACAGACCTGTGACCAGAAGCACGTGAAGAGTCCTGATTGACCAAGGTCCATCACATTATCCCCCACAGGCGTTAAAAGTCACTGAAGTCACATGGATACGTGTAAGATGTCGGTCACGTAATCCCAATAATTATCAAAAAAAAAAAAAAAAAAATTTTCGTAAGTCAACGCGCTAGAGAGCACCCGTGCGCTCGTGTGTGTGTTAGTGTGTGTGTGTGTGTGTGTGTGTGTGTGTGTGTGTGTGTGCGTGCGTGCGTGCGTGCGTGCGTGCGTGCGTGCGTGCGCGCGCGCGCGCGCGTGTGTGTGTGTGTGCATGTGTGTGTGAGTGCGTGCGTGCGTGCGTGCGTGCGTGTGTGCGTGCGTGCGTGTGTGTGTGTGTGTGTGTGTGTGTGTGTGTGTGTTGCTTTGTATCTTTTCTTATGCACCCTTCTCCCTCACCCTCTACCATAAATAGCAACGTGGTTTAATTTATGGAAGGAGGGAGAGGGAAGAGGGACTTTGGGGCTCATTTCCAATTCCCACTCTCCCTAAAATCCCAAATGCTGTCACCCCTGTAACTACCACTTTCATGGACAATGGTTATCTCCCTTTTGCAGGTCAAATCTGTGGAGTGTGTCCGCCCTGACCTGGTGCCCCGGTCACGTGAGCAGCCGGAGCCCGCCCTCAGCAAAGAGAAGACCCGGATGATCACTGAGGCGCTGAGCATTCTCGGATTGGCCAGAACAGAGGCGCCCTCTGGTAGATAGGTCGCGTGCAGTCAGGAAGGAAGGAAAGAAAGAAGGAAGAAGTGGGTAGGGAAAATGCAAAATTGGAATACAGGACACACGAGAGAGAGAGAGAGAGAGAGAGGAGAAGAGAGAGAGAGAGAGAGAGAGAGAGAGAGAGAGAGAGGTGAGAGAGAGGGAGAGAGAGAGAGAAGGGGTGGGAGGGTTAGGGAAAGAAAAAAAAAAAGCTAAGAAAAAGAAAAGATCTGATTTTAAATGGTGTGTATATGATGTACGAAGTGAATGCCTGGAGATTCGCTTGCTACAAGAGCCAAGGGAGACTACCCATTCTTTGAACGTCTCTGTTTCCGGTGTTAAAAGTCTTGATGTGTCCGCCGTCGATTATACTCATTATTTGCTTCTTTACAGATATATAATATTTTTGTTTTCATGATTTAAAAAAAGCTGTAACACCAACCTACCTTGGTGAAAACTGGGTTCTACTTTTAATCCTTCTAACGCACACTAACAAACTCAGAGAGAGAGAAATCACGTCCCGTGTTTGTCCATTCAAACATGTACATGGCAACAACAGTAGAAGAAATATACATGTTCAAACGAACGGAGCATTTATTTCAGACTAACGATACTATCTGATCTTGAATATCGTAAACCAGAACATACAGCTATACTGGGCTGTAAATTATGTACGAAGAGAGGGTGAGAATAAGGGCCTGCTACTCTGCTGTTTTGAAGGACAGAAGAATTATGTGCCTTTGTTTTGCTCTATGAGCCAACTTTAAGGATTCGTTTCTCAGTCACTGTTCAGTGTCTCCCACCTTCATGTCAATCAAACTGACGTCACCTCACGGTTTCAAAGTAGGGTGACTTTTTGGTGGAAATTGAAACAAGAACAAAGACAGAATTACTGTACCGCGAACGAAAGAAGATAAAACAAATTACAAAAACACACGCTCAACGTGTTTCGACCTATTTAGTCTTCTGCAGGCAAGACAATTGACGTTGAAGACAGGACTGTTCTCCTGGTTCATTATATTGTTGGCACAGTCATTCTGGCTTTGTGCTAATGTCATCTATGCTTATTTGTTCTTTGTTCCTCATTCTTTTCCTTTGATTGATACACAGTTAGGGCTCTTAAACTGGCCTGACAAGAACTATAACAACAATAGGCACCTAATGAGTCGTGTCACAAGTACTCAATGTCTCGACGATCGACAAATGTTTGTCATGCTAGGTGTGGGTGCATGTTGAGCATAGAGTCCCCGGTACATAGAGCCCTTCTGGGCATAACAGCTATGTCCGGTACATAGAGCTCTGGGCATAGCATCTATGTCCAGCACACAGAGCGCCGGTTTGTGATTGGTCTTCGATGTATGAACGAAATGAGCTGTATGTAATAAAGTTTTTTTTTTCATAAAAATGAATCTAATACAGTTTATTCCGATGTGTGTGTGTGTTGTGTGTGTGTGTGTGTGTGTGTGTGTGTGTGTGTGTGTGTGTGTGTGTGTCTGTCTGTCTGTCTGTCTGTCTGTCTGTCTGCCTCTTTGTGTGTGTATGTGTGTATGTCTGTCTGTCTCTTTGTGTGTGTGTGTGTGTGTGTGTGTGTGTGTGTGTGTGTGTGTGAGGGGGGGGGAGAGAAAGAGACAGACAGTCTAGCACAAGAACAAACAAAACCAAACAAAAATGAACCATGTAATTAATCAATCAAACAAACACAATCAAAGCAAAACTCAGTTTGATGTTGTGAAATGATATTTATCATCTTTTCAGTTTTACACACCAATCATCCAGACACGCAGACATCTCTTTGTTCGTTAGAAAGACGCGGGGTTCTAAACGACCTTCATGCGTTTTACTGTCACTTTCCTTGAACTGCCTGGCTTTCATTCTATCCTTTGAAATGAAAATGAAACAGCGATAAGAAGGACAGCAGTTTGAAATCATCAACACAGAGAAACGGTGTAGCTTCTGAAGTTCATATCAGCCTTTGGAAAGTAAACACACCGCTGGCTGGGTAAGACAGCTGCCTGTTATATTTCATATTGTATATACCTTCTTTAGATGTGTCCTTCGACTTTTAAAGCAAAAAGTCACCAGTAAGAGGTTTTTGATGGTCCTCGTAATGGCTATTCATCTTTTTGGTCTTTGTTTCTTTGCGTGTAAGTGTGTGTGTGTTGTTGCTGCTGCTGCTGGTGCTGCTGCTGCTGTTGCTGTGTTGCTGCTGCTGTTGTTGTTGTCTGCTTCCTTTTTCGTTCCATATTTGCAAAATTATCTGATACTGAACGTTCAATTCCCATCGTTTGTGAGCTGTTGTTGCAAGCTGTCAGAAACTAGCCTTTATACTGTGTCGCTTCATTTAGTACCTCAACAAGGAATTCTTTGTTCCCCTCTGAGTAAACACACGTCGTAATTTCATGCTATACTGTGTCGTTTCATTTAATACCTCAACAAGGAATTCTTTGTTTCCCTCTGAGTAAACATACGTCTCAATTTCATGCTGTGCTCTAGGTAAAGCAACTTCTGAGAAATACATCTGACTAAATTACTTACTTCCACACACACATTTCGAAACAATAGGCCAATAGGCACATTGCTTTTTTTACTATATAGTGCTGTGGAGGGGGGTGGGGGAGTATATGTGCTCCCGCACAGGAAAACACACCTAAACATCAGAATGACTCCAGGCTACATGTTGATAATGTATCCTTTGCAATATATCAAACTCTTTGAAGTGTGTCACGTTTAGTAATAGTTGGATACGTTGCATGGAATGTTGTTTAATGGGAAAAGGCTGAACAAAACGCGGCGAAATGCGTCTTACAATTGTTCGAAATTGCACATTTCTATGCAGCGTTTATGAATAATTTTCTTCATTTAAAAAAAGTTGTTCATAAACACTGGATAGAACTGCGCAAGTTTAACAAAAAGGATGTACAAAGCGTGGCGACATGCGTCCTACAATTGTTCGAACAAAAAAAAGGCTGTACAAAGCGTTGGGAAATGAGTGCGTCCTACAATTGTTCCAAATTGTGGGTTTCTATGCGCTTTATATGAACATTCACACATTAAGTGTTCATCTGGTCACATACGTAGGTGCTAACATTTCGCATCCTTGTGTCTTTCTCTTTTCTCCACCCAAATACCGCACACACAAGCAGTCTTTCTCACACACACACACACAACACACACACACACACACACACACACACACACACACACACACACTACCTCTTAATGTATGCTCACCTCATAGTCACTGTCATGTCCAACATCCACCACTCTCATTGCTACATCAAAGCTACATTCAGCAGGAAGAAGTCTGTGCATTTCAAGCAGCCCCCACATGAGCTCTCCATGATGCCTTCAACTCTAGAATCTAACAGAAAACAGAGTGCGGCAGACAGGGACAGAGCCAGAATCGGCTGATGGATCTTCTTTCATGGTCATGCTTACGTCATTTTCTCTTCTAAACAGATGCCAGTGAAATGGATGGTTCGATGTGCTGTTTGATGGTTTAGTACACTGATTCAATGGTGATATGCTGAGTCTATGGCTTGGATACTTCTGGCTGGAACCCGCTGTAAGGGGTCCCAGTCTTACATGCACACAGCAAGACAGAATAGATTTGTCCAGGGACCTCATGAGGTAGAACATACTAGTGCAAAAAGCTGAAATAAATCATACTAGTGCAAGAACCGAATCTTGTGTGTCTTCAAGATGTTACAGAATATACTAGTCCAAGAACCTCATGAGATAGTATATACCAGTAAAAGAACCTAATATATCTTGTTTTCAAGGAGATGTTATAGAATATTCTAGTGAAAGGACCTAATCTAGTGTGCCTCCAAGATGTTATAGAATGTACTAGTCCAAGAACCTCATGAGATAGAATATACTAGTATAAGAACTTAATATATCTTGTTTTCAAGATGTTATAGAATATGCTAGTGCAAGGACCTAATCTTGTGTTTCAAAGAGATGTTATAGAATATAGTAGTGCAAGAAACTAATCTTTTCTTCCCCGTGGTTGTAAGAGAATATACTAGTGCAGGAACCTCGTGAGATAGGAGATACTACTGCACTTTGATTGGCATATGAAAGAAAAGAATGAGAATAGCTCCTTAAACAAGGCCCTGGGAGCATTAAGCTTTGGTGTGCAGCCGACGTGTACAATCAGAGAACAACGGGTCATGACATCACTGGACGCAATAGGTGCACTGCTGAAAGATGTTTCACCGGGTTCTACAGCTGTGTACTGTGTTCTGTACTTGTACAGTCTGACCAACTGATCAGTATATCACTGGGGGAAAGCTGCACATAGACAGACAATGTGAGCTGCTTGTTTGTACACTGCTTGACGCTGTTCATCGACAGTCTGTGAGCAGTTGATTAGTTCATGACTTGGTGCTGTAAAAGCTGAGTCTGCAGGCCACGCATGAGTTCATCACTAAGCCCTGGGCATGTACAGTCTATGAGGAACTTCCAGCAACATCACTCTGTGTTCGTCATGTCAGCCCGGATATGGACCCTCGTGGTCGGCTGATCTATAAACAACAACAACAATGGTGAATTGTGCTTTTTTTCATGTTGTACATGTACAGTATGCAAACAGCTGAACAGTATCTCATTATCTGTATATGAACAGCCTGTAAACATCTACTCAGCACATTGGGGTATTACAATGTACAATCTGTGACAGTTGAACAGTATATCATTCTGTGAACATCTGAGTGGTACATCATGGGATGACGCATACGTACAGTGTGTGAACAGCAGATCAATACATCATTAGGTGTTGTATAGGTACAGTAACAGCAGATCAATACATCACTGGGTGTTGTATATGTACAGTAACAGCTGATCAATACATCATTGGGTGTTGCATTTGTACAGTGTGTGAACAGCTGATCATTGGGTGTTGTACATGTACAGTGTGTGAACAGAAGTTCAACACATCATTGGATGATATACATGTACAGTGTGTCAACAGCAGATCAATAGATCATTGGGTATTGTACATATACAGTGTGTGAACAGCTGATCAATACTTCACCGGGTGTTGTACATGTACAGTATGTGAACAGCTGATAAGTACATCATCGGGTGCTATATATGTACAGTGTGTGTATAACTGATCAGTACATAACTGTGTGTTGTACATGTACACCCATTAATGGCTGATCAGTACATCATGTATACCCTTTGGGGCAGCCGTTCAGTGCCTCACAGAGTGGTGTGCATGTACAGACCAATGGCAGCTGAGCAAGACTTCACTGCAGATAGAGATGGACTGACTTTGCAGATCGCTGCACATGGCATCATGTTCACAATGTACTATTTGTACAGACAACAACAAGGCGATGACCAGACCATGAGATCATTTGATGCTAGAATGAG
>JADBJO010026302.1:25352-37228 GCA_016801955.1 Conus betulinus | reverse complement strand
CAGCGTTCTGATATGGATGATAATACCTCCAATACTTCTTGTCTTTGGGACTTTGGGCAATGTGATGACAGTGGTGGTGATATGGATGATAATACCTCCAGTACTTCTTGTCTTTGGGACTTTGGGCAATGTGATGACAGTGGTGGTGATATGGATGATAATACCTCCAATACTTCTTGTCTTTGGACTTTGGGCAATGTGTGAGACAGTGGTGGTGATATGGATGATAATACCTCCAATACTTCTTGTCTTTGGGACTTTGGGCAATGTGATGACAGTGGTGGTGATATGGATGATAATACCTCCAATACTTCTTGTCTTTGGGACTTTGGGCAATGTGATGACAGTGGTGGTGATATGGATGATAATACCTCCAATACTTCTTGTCTTTGGGACTTTGGGGGCAATGTGATGACAGACTTTGGTGGTGATATGGATGATAATACCTCCAATACTTCTTGTCTTTTTGGGACTTTGGGCAATGTGATGACAGTGGTGGTGATATGGATGATAATACCTCCAATACTTCTTGTCTTTGGGACTTTGGGCAATGTGATGACAGTGGTGGTGATATGGATGATAATACCTCCAATACTTTTGTCTTTGGGACTTTGGGCAATGTGATGACAGTGGTGGTGATGCGAGGGATGCCAGCTTCAGAGTCCACTGCCTGTCTGTCTGTGTACTTCACTGGACTGGCTGTATCAGACCAACTTCAGCTCACATCATTAGTTCTCTTTCTGTGGGTGAATAAAGCTTTTCAGTGGCCTCCATTTTTTTTTCCTTTCCATCTTTTATGTAAAATTCCAAAGTTCGCTTGGAACTTGACTTCTTTTACGTCCGTATGATTTCTGGTTGTATCGGCGAGTGACGTCAGTGGTCGCACCACATCGTGTTGGGGTTTTGTGCACTGTGAGGAGAGGAAAATTCCTTGTTGCCGTCATCATCATTTGTGCCTTTGCTTTGCACTCACAGTATCTGTGTCATTGGGGGTACTGGCCGGAACACCGCCATTGCCAGTACGGAATGGCGGTTACGTACCTTGTTAGGGAAGTATTTGAATGGCTTGATCTGTTGTTGTTTTTTTTTTTTTTCAGTAATACCATTTGTTTTGCTTGCTTCTGGAAACTCAGTTCTCGTGTGGCACGTCATCAAATCTTCAAAGCTTTCTCTGAAAAAATGAAAGGGTTGATGGTCAGCAGGTCAAATCTGGAACTGACCAAGTACACTCCTTACCAGTCACCCTCATTGTGACATCATCAGCATTCCTCATGTTAACGGTACCAATGTGTAGCTATGGTTTGGTGCACATGGTCAGTTTTCCCGGGAGTTGCAATCCAACCATGCAGTTGTTACGTTCTGTGTGTAACATGTTGTACGTGAGTTCATGGGCATACAACTTTTCTCTGTATTTGTTGAGTGGCTGAACATTCAGGCAAGAAACAAAGCGATGTCTAAGATGCTACGACTTAGATCATGTTAAATGATCAGCATCAGAAAAGTCAGTTCAATATTGCATGAGGGCACGTCAAGATCAAAGGCTTTCACATATTTCGTGATAAGTCACCGTCAACAGCACTTCTGTTTTCAGGGAACAGTGTGTGTGCGACTAGAGGAATACATGGGAAAAGACCAATCCGACGCAGTCACAGCTTACATTTGTTTTAAATATTTTTTGCTTCCACGCGAATTGCCGATGGAGACAACTGGACAAAATCAAGCCAAAAATGTCAGTGGTAATGTAAGAAAAAAAAGGGATATCAGATGAATTGCTCCTGAATGCAAGTAGTAAAGGGAGAATGCATGAATGCATAAGGAGAATGCCTGGATGCATGTAGTATAAGGAGCATGAGGAGAATAATATGCCTACCAATCACACAAATGGCTATTTTTTTCTTACTTTCTTTTTCTTGTGAGGATTATACCAGTGTGATAAAGAAACTGTGAACAGCAACCACATAGCAAACAACGAAAAGTTCGTGTCTGCATAATTTAGGGTATTTGAAAAAAGAAAAGGAAAATCCGTTAAAATGAGTCATTTTTTGGAAAGAATTAAAAGTAACTGATATATCACAAGCTGTCAATGGAGTTTTTTCTTTTTAACAAACGTATTAATTACTTACGGTCCATTGTTACTGGCAGATATGCACGTCAATCAAATTATCGCACTTTGAAAACTTTGACTGTGGATCTACAGATAGAATTAATCAGTTTCAACTCTGTGGTGACTTCGTTTTTGTAAAGCAGTTCTAGTATCCGCAACAGTTGAAGACGATCGATGAAAGCTCGATGTGTGTGTGTGTGCGTGTGTGTGTGTGTGTGTGTGTGTGTGTGTGTGTGTGTGTGTGTGTGTGTGTGTGTGTGTGTGTGTGTGTGAGGAGAGAGAGAGAGAGAGAGAGAGAGAGAGAGAGAGAGAGAGAGAGAGAGAGAGAGAGAGAGAGAGAACAGTCTTTTTGAAATTCAAACCAAACCAAACGAACAATCAAAACGACAGATGCATTTTCGATAAACATTTTCTTTAATGTCACAAACAAAAGGCAGGCATATGTGGCAAGTAATGTTTTTTCGATGGTAGGCCTATTCAGCAGAAGAAGAGAAAAATCGAAATGCACAATATCGGTTATATCACTCACTAAATGATATGAATTTAATGATTCTGGGGATGTTCGTGATGACAACAGATACTAATTCCGTTTTAGTGCACAACATACTTTTACCATGGATGGATTATGATACTAAAACAAAGTTTAAAATGATACCAAAAATCATAAGAGAGCTGATCCTACCTACAGTAAGCTCAATTATAATACATTCTGTTTATATCGCAGTAAACACAATTTCCACCAAAGTTTCCATCACTCTGATTAGTTTGTAAATACCAATAACAATATATACTGAAATACTCTATCCTCATTGAAAATCATATACATACATACATAGATAGATAGATAGATAGATAGATAGATAGATAGATAGATAGATAGATAGATAGATAGATAGATAGATAGATAGATAGATAGATAAGGTAAGATTCAGATTAAATTATAGTCCCGTCAACAGCAGAGGTTATATCAGGACTGTCACCACGTTCCAAACTACCACGTATATATGTTAAAAAAAAAATTAAAAGCAAAACCTTACCCAACCCATTAGGACAGATAGATAGATAGATAGATAGATAGATAGATAGATAGATAGATAGATAGATAGATAGATAGATAGATAGATATTTGTTGCCTTCTGTTTCAGTACGTGATACTGCCAAAATGTCTACTTCCTTACCACATTTGATTCTTCTGTCGACAGCCACTACCCTGAAAAATCCACCCTTTTGCCTAAAGGCAATTATTACAAGTTGTTATCTACAATACGTTTTTCCGCCCAGTTCCTAGTCATGGCCACCCGTTAGTGAGTAAAATTGTCCAGGGCCCACGGACAAATGGCTAGAGTGTTTGTTTGTTTGTTGTTGTTGTGTTTTTTTTTTTTTTTTCTGCTGACATCATGGTTGCGAGTTCGAACCACTCGTGGGGTCGGATTTTTTTCCAACTTCAAAATCCTCTGTGTCCAGGCAGCAGCAGGTACCCACTCCATTCAGTGCTGGCACGGTGGTCCGTTCAGTGCAGTGGTTTGTTTCATTAATAACTTTTCATCTCCAGATGATACTCTATATTTCTTTAAAAAAAAAAAAAAAAAAAAAAAAAAAAAAGAGAGAGAGAGAGAACCAGCTTCCTTACTAAACTTATCACCATGTTAGTACTTTCAAACCCATATCCGATATGTGCATATCTACATGAGGGAAATACCCTGGTGGTACACAAAGCTGTTGATCGTTATCAAAATGTAGCAGCCTGTGACTGCGAAACGACCATGGTGGCAATGTGAAAGGCAGCGGAAAGAGAGTGGCAGACTTTGCCGTTTACTATGCCATGCCTCTGACACGGTAGATCTCTGACAGTTCACAGATCCTAGGGCCAGAAGGCTATAGGACTGTACCTCCCCCCCCCCCCCCCCCCCCCCCCCCCCTTCCTTTTTTTTTTCTTAAGGTTGGCATGCTTGGGTCTATGACTCAAAAGGCAGACTCAGTTGACTTTACTGAAGGTCAGGATCTTTAGCACAGCGAAGGAAGAAAGAACTCGTGTCCAAGATATTCTAAAGAGAATTTTACACATCATTATTTCAAATATGCGTTGAAGGATCACTACTGGTAAATATACAGAAAATATACAGACTGTTACCGCTAGCAAGGTCAGTATAAAACTCATCATTTTCAGCCACCGTTTGTGCATCTGATTATACGAGCCGCATTTCTCTGGTGTTCCAAGAATGACGCGCGCGCACACACACACACACACACACACACACACACGCACGCACGCACGCACGCACGCACGCACGCACGCACGCACACACGCACACACACACACACACACACACACACACACACACACGTGTTACTCGAGTGTAATAACGCACAATTCAGAAGTACGCCTACGCATTATGTGCCCCAGCTTTCGTAATATTTTTTTTCCAGTTTTATGGTAATAACAAAAAGAGAAGAAGAAACTGTACCACAGTAACAAATAACAAAAGAAACGCGAGGAGAACCCATGCGTTAAAAATTACAGACGTCCAAGGGCCGACAAAACAGACACGAACTGGGCTAGTTATGGACCCATCCTTGAATCTTCTCGCTAGACTGAGCCCTTTTCTATTCTAGTCTGCCAAGCGTTGCACATTCTTTTTGCAATTCTGACGCTCACTTTATCGTTGATGTAACGTTCTGGGACAGTGTGCTGCCAGGCTAGGTGACTTTACTCACTGCAGCGAGTCTTACATCACCCGAAGTGACGCCCTGTTTGAAGCTACACAACCTTTGAACATTGAAACAGATGAACACTGCACAGAATCAAACTGCATCAAAATACCCCAAGCCCACTAATCAAATCAAAAACTCCATTCGAACAAATCTTCCACCACATGTCCTCCTCTAAATCATCCAGTCTCTTTAATGTCACTATAAAAGAGAGTAATGGTGAACACGTATATAGAGCAGACACAGTGGACTCAACACAAGTGACTATTCCTTAGTCAGAATACCTCCATCCTCAAGCCTCCAACATGTCGGTGTCATTGAGGACACTACCACCGTTCTGCTGTAGGATGAAATTGTTTAGGGGATGGGTCTTTCCCGTTCCTTATCTACCAGCACTAATACCCCAAAATGTATGTCAGTGACTTGACAGTGACCCAAATTATTGTGTGGCTCATTGACCAGACACAGACACCAACAGTGACACAGGCCACAATTCACTTTTGCGACCCACAACTGCAGTCAAGTCCATGCCTCAGCAGACATGTGGAAGAACCTTCTTTCCCGATGCTGGAGGGTCTTTTCCGAAGCTTCACCACCTGTGTCTGCTATCCTGCCTGCCAGAGAACAACACTCATTTCACTCTGTCTGCTATCCTGCCTGCCAGAGAACAACACTCATTTTAACTCTGTCTGCTATCCTGCCTGCCAGAGAACAACACTCATTTCACTCTGTCTGCTATCCTGCCTGCCAGAGAACAACACTCATTTCACTCTGTCTGCTATCCTGCCTGCCAGAGAACAACACTCATTTCACTCTGTCTGCTATCCTGCCTGCCAGAGAACAACACTCATTTCACTCCCTCATCCATCCCAGCGACAGAAACCTGCAAAAGGCGTGTGACGGCATGGATGTGAGCGACAGGGACCATACCATTTCTTCATCACCGGCTGTGGAGTTCCCAGAAATGCCTCGGAACCAAAATACCATTCTGCCGGCAAGGAAAGGGACAGCACGCCTTGCAGACAGCACAGTAACACAGACAGGCAGGGATCACAAGCCTGGCCCCACAGGATGCCTTACCACCACCACCACCACCACCGCACCTTGCAGCATCACCATCCTGTACCTCCTCCAGTCTCTTCATCCACACAACGCATTCGCATAGCCAGATAGGCTCTCTACACTCCCCCCCCCCCCCCCCCCCCTACTCACATTGACCCACAGTACACCGAGGCCTTTTGTCCCCTCCCTAACAGTGCCCTCAACTCTACCCCACCCCCACCCCACCCCCTACAACCGACCTGACGGCATTACCACGCGGTGGATTGAACCATATACTGATTTAGATAGCTTCCTATGCCCTCACTGCTACTACCATCGATGATACCACCTCAAGTGTACCCTTCAGTGCTCTTTCCCCCCTTTTCCGCTCAGTATCTCTCCAGGTTTGTGGCCCTGGCCCCAACTTATGCCAGCACCACCAAGCTATGGCTAATTCTCAAAGAAAGGGAGGTGTGTGTGTGTGTGTGTGTGTGTGTGTGTGTGTGTGTGTGTGTGTGTGTGTGTGTGTGTGTGTGTGACGTGCCAGTAAAGTAGGTAGTTATGTCTGTGTGTGCAGACATGTGGTTGCTGAGTTCTATGCAGGTCTGTGGATGAGAGCGTGTGGAGTGCTGTTGTGTCACTGCTTTTACTTCCATTGTCAGACTTGATGTCGTTTAACTGTGTGAATCTTTATCTTCCTGAATACTTCGGCCATTTTGCTTCAATGTGTATCCTCAGCCTGACCTACCTTTGGTGTCTGAACCATCAATATATGTAACAACATCTTCTTTTGTGCCGAGGTATTCCACCTTCATCTGATCTTCTGCGTTGATTTTGCCTTCTGGCCATTCTCGGCAGTGTGTACCGAGCTCTGGAGCGTTGGCAGACTGGTAGAGATGTTTGCAGAGGTCTCGATACTTTTCCCATTTCTATGTTTCTTTGAGGTCTGATAACTGGAACATAAGCTGTATATTGTCTTCTGCCTGACCTATCCTTAAATTTCCACGTGCCGTTCCCCCTTGACTACTGCATGTACTGAGTTTTGGGGAACCTACGAATAAAACACCCCAGTCTAAAACATGTCATATTAATAACGTCATGCCAGATGAACTCAATAAATATTTCATACATGGTATTAACTATATCTGTGCATCATGACAAAAGCCTGCTGGCATCTTATGTGAATGGTACAGTGAAAAACATATGTCACTAAACTCCAGTAAGACTAAAGTCATGTTCATAGCGACCCGTCAAAGAAGCCAGAATATAAAACAGTTCCCTTCTATTTTCATCAACAATGTCAGAACTGTAGAAGCGGACACATATCGTGTTCTAGGCACTGTGTTCTAGGCCACAATTTTTTTAAGGACTACCAACATCAAAAAAAAAAAAAAAAATGCAAAATAGTATCCAGACACATGTATCAGTTATACGAGATTGATCTCTTTACGAACTTTCATGCCAGAAAATTGTTCTTTTGAATGCATAAACAGTCTGTTCAATTAATGACCGTTTGACCTTTGTTGATTCAGCCGGTGCAAATTCGATAAAAAAAAAAAAAAAAAAAAACCTCTTCAATTAGTATCTATAAACGTGCCCATAAAGCAGTTCTCCTGAAATCTTCAATCCTTACAGAATCAGATTATTCTCAAGTTGGAGCTCTGCCATTGAAATTATATATATATATATATATATGTGTGTGTGTGTGTGTGTGTGTGTGTGTGTGTGTGTGTGTGTGTGTGTGTGTGTGTGTGTGTGTGTGTGTGAGAGTGTGTTTACTCTATATACTGGGATGTTCATGCAAACATTTCTATCTTAATCGGCCTCACAAACTCTAGAATTTCTACTAAATTCCATGTTTCCATACCTCGAACTAACCTGTTTAAGACACGACTTTGTTATTTCTAGTTCTCTCCTCTGGAATTCACTTCCACCTGAAGCTTAGATGCTATCGGAGCTACAAGCTTATAGACGACAATTGTTTACACATTTTGCAGACTCTCACTATTTCTGTAGATATGCAGAAAAATTCATGTTATCCATACTTTTAAGACGAATTGACCGAGGGCGGAAAATGAAGCAAAATGTATAAAGAAAAGAGGTTAGTTACGCCAAGGACAGACAAACAGATGACAGGACACAACACTGAGAATAGAGAACGGTGTTCTGTCCTGTAATCTGTTTTGTCTGTGTCCTGTAGCCGCCGCTTCAAAATAATTTGCCGTTGTAAGGGATCGGACACACTGTGCCAGTACATGTGAAAGTCAATGTGCGGAAGCTGTATAATGCACTCATGCAACGTACATGCATATACCAGCACACTGCCCTTTTACAGATATGTACACCACTCCCATCTTTTTCCTCCCTTTTTAAGTTGTTTTCAGGAGGAACGCGTGAAGGGGGGGGGGGGGGGGGGGGGGGGGGAACACGCCAGACTGATAACAGGGGCAGAACGAAGTGCCGTTTTAGTCGCCTTCAAACATGATGCTTTCGGTCAACGATCAAAGTGAATGCAAGTAGAAAACGTATCAATGTTCTACAAATCACACACACACACACACACACACACACACACACACACACACACACACACACACACACACACATCCACGCACGCACGCACGCACGTACCCACACACCCCACCCACACACACACACACACACACACACACATTGCTTGGACGAATCCGACAGAAAGATGCTATTTTTCAAAGGGAAGTAATTAAGTAGTGTTTTAAAATAGTGACCTTCTATTAGATAGCTTCCCTTGGTCGTGTCTCCTCTATGTTGTACCCAGTCTACAGTGGTTGGTATCGCGAGTGGAGGCATTGGGTTCGACCCCAACCGGATCCTTCCCGAACTACCGAATAATCCGTGGGCTTAAACAGAAGACTGTGACCATAAGGTCGATTTAATCTACTTGACGCATGCGTTTCTGAGAGTGCTGCTCAATCAAACTTCCTGACCAAGTTGCACGTGGCTGTGTTTCTCTCGGCTTGGTTGGCGCCGGGAAATATTTATGAAAAAAGAAAACGAGAGTATACGGCTGGTGGTGTTGTAACCTTGTACGAAAATAGAGAAGTGGCCAGTATCCTCTCCATCATCTTCGGTCCTAAGAAA
Source organism: Conus betulinus (assembly GCA_016801955.1). NCBI lineage: Eukaryota > Metazoa > Mollusca > Gastropoda > Neogastropoda > Conidae > Conus > Conus betulinus. Next base: position 28,254 of record JADBJO010026302.1, on the reverse strand, counting down.
AAAAAAAAAGTGGACATAAACAAGTAGTGAAAGGTCAGAGAAAGAGATGGAAGCTTAACTTTTAAAATTGTAGGTGGATGTGATACTTTTAGGCAAGTTGTACCATGTAGATACCGCTTTTTACGGCCAGTGTTAAAGTAATGTTAAGTAGTTATTATGGGTGAAAAAGAACTTCCACATACGACAGGCAATTTATGATAATGAGAGTGTGAAGGGTGGGTAGATCTTTGTTGATTTGAAAGTGCTTGATATATTTCTCTTTTGCATTTATTCAGTCTTGTCCCCCCACCCCCCACCCCCCCCTCCCTCCCCCATGAATCCGTGGTGTGTTGGAATTGTTTTGGCGAAAGGATTTAACTTGTTCAAACTTGGTTTGCACCTGCGTAATTTTTTGTTTCCTTTTCTTTTCGTTTCTTTTGTTTGTTTGTTTGTTTTTTTTTCCCCCTTTTTTTTTCCCTTCTTGTTTCGTTTTCTGGAAAGGACAGCTGGGTGTCCCCCCCCCCCCCAAACTTTTCTAAGAGTTAGAGCGCGCGTGCGCGAAAGCCAGGGACCTCACTCATGCTTAAATTGTCCATGTAACGTGGCGTGTTTAAAAAAAAAAAAAAAAAAGTTGTTTCCCTTGATGTTGTTTCTTGCAATATTACCATCCCTCCATCGCAACCCCCCCCCCCCCCCTCCCTCCCCCCCCCCCCCCCCCCCCCCCCCCCCCCCCCCCCCCCCCCCCCCCCCCCCCCCCCACCCCCCGCATTCCCACGCCCTCTCACACCCCTCATTGGTCTTTAGATTTTTTTTTCTTGCTTTCATTTCTTTTTCTCTTTTTTTTTTTAAATTTCTCTCCGACTTTCTAACTTCCTTTCTTTCTTCATTTCGCTCGTTCCTCTCCTTTTCTTCAAATCCTTTCTGAATGTTTCTCTGTCTTTTCTTTTTCACTTCCTTATTGTCTGTTCTTCCTTCTTCTCTTTCATCCTCTTTTCATGTTCTTTCTCTCTTTCTTTTTTATTTTTCTGTTGTTTTCTTTCTTTCTTTCTTTCTTTTTTCTTGCTGTCCTCATTCTTTCTTTCTGCATTTTTGATCTTGCTTAAGTTTTATTCTTTTTGTACACTTTTTTTATCTTCCCTTCCTCCCCTTCCTCCTCCTTCCGTACCGTCTTTCGTCCTTCTTTCTTTTCTTTTTTTTTTACTTCCAAACGGCCTCTCATGTTTTATCGTGGGTGTGTTATGATTGTCATCATCATCATCATCATCATCATCATCATCGTCGTCGTCGTCGTCGTCATTATTATTTATCAGTTATCATTCTTATCTTTATCTAATTATTCTTATTCTTTTTATTATGATCATTCTTCTTTGACCCCTGTTGGGGCATGGAGGATACAAATGTAACAAAGAGAAATACGAAACTCACTCAGAACAATGTGTGAACATAGTTGCGAAATGCTGAATTCTGGTGAACTGTAATGATCTCATTAAACAATCTTCCCATTTTTTTTTTTTTTAGAAACTTACTAATATTCAAACAAATGCGTCTTCCTTTTTGAAATAAATTACAAAAGTTGAAAACAGACTTTGGTTTTAGATATTTTTTTAGGGATGAATTTTTCACGAAGTTCATTATATTTTGGACATTCCATGATGCAATGAAATTCATCTCCAATTTCACCCATTTCACAGTTACGACAAATACGCAATTCTCTTGGAACATTATGGTGTCTTCCAATTTCAATTTGCAATTATGGTTACTACATCTAAATTTAAATAAAGATATAACATAAATATCTGGTAAGGTAGAAAATATATGTTCTTTTCCAAAGACAGTCTTTACACTTTTATAGAATACACACTTGTTGCTGTTTTCAAGAGAACTGCGCCAATCACGAGCATAATTATTTTGTTTGTGAATGAATGAGATTCCCAAACACAATCAAAACCAGTTTCAAATAAAATGCTTTTAACATAACTAAGCCATGGTGAAACGAACATTCCTTTTGTATATAGTTCATGTAAGATATTATATACTTTTTGAATACTTCTTAGAATCACCCAAGCTGGACAGGTCAAAGGGTAGAGGTCAGACTAATGTAGACCAACTCACTCACCGGAGGTTTAATAAACGGGTTTTGTGTGGGGGCTACACCCCTTGTCTTTAGGCAGATGGTACTCATTAGTCGGGTAAGACAGCCTACCTAAGAAAGAAGGAAAACTCTGATCTCAAAAACCTCCGCTGCCTTGTGCGGCTATAACCCACTCTTAGGAAAGGCTTCGGGAGTTCAAACCCTGAGGAAAAAATCCGGAGTCGTAGTCCCCAAGGCAGTCCGAGGCTGTATACAGCAACGTTCTGGCAACTCCTGCGACGGCACTGGAACCATGTGTATCGGCGTTTGCCTTTCCAATGGACCATTCCATCGACGTGGAGAGAGAGGAGGGGGGGGGGGGCTGCTGCATGGGTAAACTCGCTTGCCCTCCATACTTACTTACCCAGGCTTTGCGCTCTGGATAGGGTCACTCTAAGTCTGCGCTTTGCAGCGTCGACAAAACACGGGAAGTAGCAGTCCTACCGTTATAGTCTGCATACTCATTGGCGTAGAGTCAGACGCCAGGGGCTGCTTCCGACGTGGGAGAGATCATCGCATCTCACTGGCAGCTACCGCCCGCCTTAAGCTGGGCAGCCCCCACCAGTAAGGTGCTGCCCCGCCACGGTCCGTTAGCCTCACTGGGTGCGTGGGGTTTAGGGTGAAAAACCGACAAGCGGATCGATAACTATGCACCAGGCAACAGAAAAAAATGAAAACTTCCGCCCTTAAATTTGGGTACGTGGAACGTAAGGACAATGACACCAGGCTTTTCTGACGACCTTCAGGAAGTAAACGATGTTCGCACGACACAGCCGTCATCGACAGAGAACT
>JADBJO010026302.1:15000-22683 GCA_016801955.1 Conus betulinus | reverse complement strand
ACAGCCAGACAGACACACAGAGAGTTTGTGGGCTGGGATATACTATTATATATATATATTATCATATATACACACACAGAGAAACACAGACACACACACACCACACACACACACCACACACAGCTATATAATATATATAATATATATATATATATATGTTGACATATATATATATTACTAATTATATATATATATATAGATATATATAATATATAGTATGCCTGATGCCCACACGCGTGGCGCAGCAACAGGCACACATGCACTCGCGCCACACACCACGAATACAGCACACCAACAGACCAACCCAACACACCCCAACCACACATACATACAGAGAGAGAGAGAGAGCTCCGCACCCTGTAGAACTGACTGAAGTAGAAAACCAGAAACGGTAAAATACAAGAATAAAAACAACAGTCGGTTCATGTCTCAGACTTGTATTTTTAACAAATTTTCGCTGTTAACAGCTTCATCAGGCCAAGGTACAATGATAAAGCCTCACATCAAGTAAAATGGCATACCGTTGATGGTGAACTCCTATTCAGGTAAACCAGGTAAAATCAGGTAAAAAGAGGTCAACAACTGCCGCATGCAGAACATTATTCACATCAATACGCCCTCCAACCACACTCACACACATACACAGATACACAGACCAATAAACACTCGCACGCACAAACACACACACACACACGCACACACACACACACACACACACACACACACACACACACACACATACGCACGCGCGCGCGCGCGCGCGCGCGCACGCACACACACACACACACACACACACACACACACACACACACACACACACACACACACATACACACACATGTATATCACCGAATAAGGTGGGGAGGGGGGAGAAAGTGGAAAGGGAGAGAGGGAAAGGGGCAAAAAAAAAAAAAAAAAAAAAGGGTGGGGGGGAAAATGGGGGGGGGGGGGGGGGGGGGGGTGGGGGGGGGGGGGGGCTAGCCAGAATGGTAATGGCAAGATCTTCACAGACTGCAAGAATCTGATAGAGAGGGAAAGGGGGGAGGTGGGTTGAGTAGACTAGATGATGAGAGGAAAAGAAGGAGGAGGGGGAGGGGGAGGGGGGAAGGGGGAAGGGAGAGAGGAACTGGGGGCTTAAGAAGGCAAGGCCAGTATTCAAAAGTCAGCTGGAGCCCTAATACTGGCTAAGCATAAGAGTAAATGTGTATAAAGAATGGGGAAATGGGGGGGGGGGGGGGGGGGGGGGGGCGGTTGGCACGGTGGAGTGCCAACAGAAAGTGTATTGTTACTGTAGGGTTTAAACAAAAAAAAAAAAAAAAGTGTATCGAGAAGAGCAGGGGAGAGGGGTATATAGGGGGAGGGGGGGGGGGATTTGGAGAAAATGATAAAGGGGGTGAAAAGGAAGGGGAGAGTGAAGGCTACTTTAAGATCATTTTACAGTACAGTTCTTTCTTTTATAAACAGTTACACCTATAAGATAAAAAATTGTTCCCAGTTGTAAACTGACAGGCATAAAAGGCGAAACCAAATGTAAAATCTAAATGAGCCTAAATACTGGTTATGCATAAAAGAAAATACACAACGATAACGGGGGACCACGGATTGAGGAGGTGGGAGAGGGGGAGAAGGTATGGTGGGCTGTAAGGGAAAAGATGATTATATTTGACGGGCATTACATCAGAATAAGAACCAGCCCGGAAACAACTAGTAAATGAGTGCGTGCGTGCGCGCGTACGCGCAAGCGCGCGCGCGCGGGCGAGCGCACCAGCGTATGAGTGGATGCACAGGGGCGCCCGCGCGCGCGCCAGAACACAAGCGAGTGAGCGCGAACACGCAAGCACGCAAGCACACACAGACGCACGCTACCGCACAGGCACACAAGCACATAAGGAGCTGGGGGGGGGGGGGGGGGGGGGGGGGGGGGGGGGGGGCGGGGGGGGGGGGGGGGGGGCGGGGGGGGGGGGGAGGGAGGAAGGTGGAGAGTGAAGGGAGGAATGAAAATTTGGGGTTACAAGGAAGGGGAATATGAAGGCCACTTTAAGATACTTATTCTGGTAAAATCACTTCTGTTGTAAGACGATGCTCTTATGGGATAAAAGCTGCTCTATGATCGCAGAGAGCCCAAGGAAGAAACAGAGGTGGATACAAGGGTAAGTTATCATCTCTTAAAAGATTACCACCACCACCCCTCCCCTACACACACACACACACACACACACACACACACACACACCATCTAGCTCAGACACCCACACCGCGAGCTCCCCGACTCACATACTGCCATAAATGTACATGCCCAACTAAACCAGTATTAGAGAAACAACCAGCCGGGTGTGCATATCACATTCTATCAGATACTTGCAGTCTGTGAAGATCTTGCCATTACCATTCTGGCTAGCCCCCCCCCCCACCCCCACCCCCCACCCCCCATTCATCTCCCCCCCATTTCCGCCCCCCCCACCCACCCACCTCCTCTCTCTCTCTCTCTCTCCTCTCTGCCCCTTTCTCTCTCTCCACTTTCTCCTCCCCCTCCCCACCTTACTCGGTGATATACATGTGTGTGTGTTTGTGTGTGTGTGTGTTTGTGTGTGTGTGTGTGTGTGTGTGTGTGTGTGTGTGTGTACGCGAGCGTGCGCGCGCGCGCGCGTGTGTGTGTATGTGTGTGTGTGTGTGTGTGTGTGTGTATGTTTGTGTGTATTTGTGTATGGGTATGTATGTGTGTGTGTGTGTGTGTGTGTGTGTGTGTGTAAACGTATGCATATATGTGTGTATGTGTGCGCATATATGTATATGTGTGTGTGTATGTATAATATGTATGTGTAATTCTGTTGTGTGTGTGGGAAGGGGGGGGGGAGGTTGTGTGCGTGCGCACGAGTGTGTGTGCTCGTGTGCATGCGCGCGCGCGCGCGCGCGCGTGTGTGTGTGTGTGTGTGTGTGCGGGTTTTTTTGGTCTGTGTATCTGTGTATGTGTGTGAGTTTGGCTGGACGGCCTACTGGTGTGAATAATGTCCTGCATGCGGCAGTTGTTGACCTCTTTTTACCTGATTTTACCTGGTTTACCTGAATAGGAGTTCACCATCAACGGTATGCCATTTTACTTGATGTGAGGCTTTTATCATTGTACCTTGGCCTGATGAAGCTGTTAACAGCGAAAATTTGTTAAAAATACAAGTCTGAGATATGAACCGACTGTTGTTTTCATACTTGTATTTTACCGTTTTCTGGTTTCTACTTCAGTCAGTTCTACAGGGTGGGGAGCTCAGGACAACAAGAGAGCATTATTTTCAAATATATATATATATATATATATAGATATATATATATATATATATGTATATATATATATATATATATATATATATATATATATATATATACATACATACATACATATATATATATATATATATATATATATATATGTGTGTGTGTGTGTGTGTGTGTGTGTGTGTGTGTGTGTGTGTGTGTGTGTGTGTGTGTGTGTGTGTGTGTGTGTGTGTGTGTGTGTGGGTGTGTGTGTGTGTGTGTGTGTGTGTGTGTGTGGGTGAGAGAGAGAGAGAGAGAGAGAGAGAGAGAGAGAGAGAGAGAGAGAGTCCAAAATTCGTCAATCTCATGTGGGCAAAACAAACAAGAAAGAAGTAAAAAGTAGAAAGCCAGCATAAGAAACGAAGAGAGAAAGGTGGAACCAAAAAGAAACAGAAACAGCTCCATTATCCGTCTTATCCGTCAAATGCAAATTCAGATCTGATGAACATTCATCTTCATCAAATGGATTGTGCTGAACTCGGATTTTCAACATGTATGATGCCGTGGAAACCTAAAACTCCATTGTTGAATGGCGACAGAGGTGTTGATGATTACGAGTTCACTGTTTCCAGAGCACGATATTGCAGAAGGCTGAGTCTATGCCCCTCCTTCAACACCCTTACGTCCCACACTAAATCAGGTATTTACTTCTGGCTGGAAAGAGAGTACTTAAATCAGGTATCAAGTTCTGGTTGGACAGAGAGGGTTAACCTAAATCAGGTATTTACTTCTGGCTGGATAGAGAGAGTTGAGCTAAACAAGGTATTGAACTTCTGGCTGAAAAGAGATCGTTAACCTAAATCAGGTATTATTTTCTGGCTGGACAGAGAACTAACCTAAATCAGGTATTTACTTCAGGCTAGACACAGATAGTTAAGCTAAATCAGGTATTTTCTTTTAGCTGTATATATAGTTAACCTAATTCAGGTATTTTACTTCTGGCTGGACAGAGAGAGTTAATCTGAATCAAGTATTTTCTTTTAGCTGTATATATAATTAACCTAATTCAGGTATGTACTTCTGGCTGGAGAGAGAGAGTTAATCTGAATCAGGTATTTTCTTTTAGCTGTATATATAGTTAACCTAATTCAGGTATGTACTTCTGGCTGGACAGAGAGAGTTAATCTGAATCAGGTATTTTCTTTTAGCTGTATATATAGTTAACCTAATTCAGGTATTTACCTCTCCCATAATCCCCTCTGTCATTTCCTTCTGGCGGCCATTCTCCACATGGACATTAGATAAGTCTTTCTCCCGTCTTTCTTTGTACTGTCCTAAATGTATGATCGGGGGGAGGGGAGGGAGAGGTTTTTTTGGGAAAAAAAGGGTATGGGGTGGGATGAGGGTAGTGTGTGTGGGGGAAAGCGCGGGGGGGGGGGGGGGGGGGGGGCAAGAGAAAGAGAGCTCATATATCTCCATCCACTATGCGGTGGGGGAGTGGGTGTGGGAGGTTCATACAAATAGTGCTGTTGAAAAAGTACACAATGCTGTGGGATGATGTTTATTGTCACAGGTGAAATAATGTGTTGGCATTAATATGCTGATGTGTGTGTGTGTGTGTGTGTGTGTGTGTGTGTGTGTGTGTGTGTGTGTGTGTGTGTGTGTGTAACACATGATACCCTGTTTCTGTGCTTTTGTTTGTCTATGTCCTTGGCGGTAACTTTCTAAATTTTGGACAGAGATAGTTAATCTAAAGCAGGTATATACTTCGTGCTGGACGGAAAGAGTTAACCTGAATCAGGTATTTACTTCTGGCTGGCCAGAGAGAGTTAACCTGAATCAGGTCTTTATTTCTGGCTGGCCAGAGAGAGTTAACCTGAATCAGGTCTTTATTTCTGGCTGGCCAGAGAGAGTTAACCTGAATCAGGTCTCTATTTCTGGCTGAACAGAGAGAGTTAACCTAAATCAGGTCTCTATTTCTGGCTGGGCAGAGAGAGTTGACCTAAATCAGGTCTCTATTCTGGCTGGACAGAGAGAGACCTAAATCAGGTCTTTTTTTTTTTTTTTTTTTTTTTTTTTTTTTTTTTTTGCTTTCCAACTTCTGCGCCACCTCAGAGGCAGTGCACCCACGCCGCTCATTCCGACACCCCGTCCACAGCCACAGCCCGGTCTGGTCCCGCCGCAGCCACGGCACCGGCAATCCACAGGGAGCAGTCAGTGTCAAGTCGTCAAGAGGCAACCCACCGGAGGAGACACTGCACTGCTGCCGAGTCACTTCGGTGGTGTTCAGTGGCGCCTGTTCTGATCTAACATACGTACTAAGCCCCTACTGACGACAATAATTGCTTAGTCACGGAGCCGGCGTGAGTGAGTTCTCCCTCCGGAGGGCGCCACCACGTCCGTCCAACGACAGCCCCCATGGACTCGCCGATACCGGTGACCCCGACGGAACCAAACCAAGGCCACAGACGTGGAGAGGACATCGAAAACTGAGGTCACCATGAGAGCAGGGCATGAAGGGCCACAGAATTTGAGACTTTTTTTTTTTATTAATGCTGATCGATGAGAATGAGGATGATGAAGATGATGCTACGGATTTCCATTTCGGTCTGAGACTACATGACAGGGCTGTACTCTACGCTTCCTTTCATAATATATCCCGGCGTCAACCAGGCCCGAGAGATACAGGCACCTGCAGTGTTGGTCAGGAAATTTGAGCAACACTCTCAGAAACGCATCCATTAAGTGGATGAAACTCGACTGTGTGGTCCCAGTCTTCCCAACTGAGTCCGCAGCAAACTCAACTCTGGGTAGGAGCCGGTCGGGGCAGAAAAAAACCCACATGACTCTGATGGGATTCGAAACCCACGACCTCATGGATGATAATACCTCCAATACTTCTTGTCTTTGGGACTTTGGGCAATGTGATGACAGTGGTGGTGATATGGATGATAATACCTCCAATACTTCTTGTCTTTGGGACTTTGGGCAATGTGATGACAGTGGTGGTGATATGGATGATAATACCTCCAATACTTCTTGTCTTTGGGACTTTGGGCAATGTGATGACAGTGGTGGTGATATGGATGATAATACCTCCATACTACTTTCTTGTCTTTGGGACTTTGGGCAATGTGATGACAGTGGTGGTGATGCGAGGGATGCCAGCTTCAGAGTCCACTGCCTGTCTGTCTGTGTACTTCACTGGACTGGCTGTATCAGATCAACTTCAGCTCACATCATTAGTTCTCTTTCTGTGGGTGAATAAAGCTTTTCAGTGGCCTCCATTTTTTTTTTCCTTTCCATCTTTTATGTAAAATTCCAAAGTTCGCTTGGAACTTGACTTCTTTTACGTCCGTATGATTTCTGGTTGTATCGGCGAGTGACGTCAGTGGTCGCACCACATCGTGTTGGGGTTTTTGTGCACTGTGAGGAGAGGAAAATTCCTTGTTGCCGTCATCATCATTTGTGCCTTTGCTTTGCACTCACAGTATCTGTGTCATTGGGGGGTACTGGCCGGAACACCGCCATTGCCAGTACGGAATGGCGGTCACGTACCTTGTTAGGGAAGTATTGGAATGGCTGTTGTTGGTTCTTTTTTTCAATAATACCATTTGTTTTGTTTGCTTCTGGAAACTCAGTTCTCGTGTGGCACGTCATCAAATCTTCAAAGCTTTCTCTGAAAAAATGAAAGGGGTTGATGGTCAGCAGGTCAAATCTGGAACTGACCAAGTACACTCCTTACCAGTCACCCTCATTGTGACATCATCAGCATTCCTCATGTTAACGGTACCAATGTGTAGCTATGGTTTGGTGCACATGGTCAGTTTTCCCGGGAGTTGCAATCCAACCATGCAGTTGTTACGTTCTGTGTGTAAACATGTTGTACGTGAGTTCATGGGCATACAACTTTTCTCTGTATTGTTTGAGTGGCTGAACATTCAGGCAAGAAACAAAGCGATGTCTAAGATGCTACGACTTAGATCGTGTTAAATGATCAGCATCAGAAAAGTCAGTTCAATATTGCATGAGGGCACGTCAAGATCAAAGGCTTTCACATATTTCGTGATAAGTCACCGTCAACAGCACTTCTGTTTTCAGGGAACAGTGTGTGTGCGACTAGAGGAATACATGGGAAAAGACCAATCCGACGCAGTCACAGCTTACATTTGTTTTAATATTTTTTGCTTCCACGCGAATTGCCGATGGAGACAACTGGACAAAATCAAGCCAAAAATGTCAGTGGTAATGTAAGAAAAAAAAAGGGATATCAGATGAATTGCTCCTGAATGCAAGTAGTATAGGGAGAATGCATGAATGCATGAGGAGAATGCTGGATGCATGTAGTATAAGGAGCATGAGGAGAATAATATGCCTACCAATCACACAAATGGCTATTTTTTTCTTACTTTCTTTTTCTTGTGAGGATTATACCAG